>ML309318.1:0-92930 GCA_005239505.1 Nicotiana paniculata | reverse complement strand
GGGGGGGAATCGGCCGGGTAAGGGCTCAATTGGGCCTAGTTATTGGAGTAGTGTAGAGATAGGTTTGGGCCTAGGTATTTCTTGGCCCATGTCCGATTTTAGGCCTAATTTTGCCTATACTGATCTAATTAATTAGCTTTTAATTAAATCAAACACTTATTAGAAAAGTGTAGTGGTTAATTCTAACTTAATTTGTCTATTTATTAATTAATTTTAATATTCCTAATTAAATGCATAAAAAATGATTAATTTTAGCAATTAGTTATCAAAACTACATCACCTCAAATAATCATTATTCGTTTGTTATTCAATTCAATTAATCACAAATAATGAGTTTATAATTCCTTGATAAAAATGGTGCACCGAATTATGCTATTTTAAATAATTTTAAAAGACGAATTATGAATATGCAAATGCAAAACAATTCACAATTAATCACTAAAAATTCAACAAAATCCATAAGATTAATTTACTTATTTAATTTTGTAGGCGTATTTAGTAGGTGAAAAATTACATGCTAAAAAGTTATATTCTAGTTGTTCGGTAGTTGCTCGTCGTTCATTATTCTGAGTTTGTAGGATCCTTTTTCGGTAATCTTGATGATTTGGTGTGATCCTTCCCAATTCGGCCCCAATTTCCCTTCGTTCGGGTTTTGGGTGCTCAAGCTCGTATTCAAAGCCAATCGGACAAGGGCAACTTCGTGCCTTTCATCTAATAGCTTCAGGCTCGTATTCAAAGCCTCGTCATTTGATTCCTTTGTTGCATATTGAAATCTCATACTTGTTCTCTGACCTCGACCGATATCAAAGCTTCGACGCCATAAACCAAAGAAAATAAGGTACCCCGGTACTGGAATTCGAGGTCTTACAGTATGCCCATAGGACTTTGGGTAGTGCTTCCTTCCATGTTCCTTTGGCATTGGTTAACCTCTTTTTAAGGTTTTAGAGTATGGGTTTGTTGGTAGATTCAACTTGTCCATTCTCTCTAGGTGATAAGGTGTTGAAAGGATCCTTTTGCTCTTGTGGTGTTTAAGGAATTTGGTTACTTTGCTTCCGATGAATTGTTTTCCATTATCGCATACAATATCGGCCAGTATTTCGAATCGGCATATGATGTGGTCCCAAATAAAATCGATGACTTCCTTCTCCTTGACCTTCTCGCACGCCTGGGCTTACACCTATTTAGAAGTCAGTCATAAACAATATAAATTGAGCCTTACCGGGTGACCCTGGAAGGGGGCCAACATTGTCCATACCCAACTTCATGAAGACCATTGTGACAAAACCGAATGCAGTAGCTTCCCCGGTTGATGAATCATCTGACCTAGAATGTTCCATTAACTTGGTTTACCACAATGAGGGAGTCGCACTTGGCTTCGATCACCTCTGCCCCTAAGCTTTTGGCTAGTTCAAGGCCTGCAATCATGGTCTCATATTCGGCCTCGTTGTTAGTCAATTTCACAGTCTTAATAGATTTTCTAATTATATTACCTGTTATTAGCTTTAGTACGATGACAACTCTAGACCCTTTTGTGTTTGAGTCACCGTCCGTAAAGAGGGTTCAGATTCATAAGGAAGTTACTGAGTTAACCAATAACTCTCTTTCGGCCTCGGTTATTAGGGCTGGTGTAAAGTCGGCCACAAAGTTTTCCAACCTTTGAGACTTAATGGCGGTCCGAGGTCGGTACTCAATATCATACCCACTTATTTTACGGCCCATTTACCCAATCAACCCGAGAGTTCAGGATTATGCATAACATTCCTCAATGTGTAAGTAGTTACGACACATATGGAGTGACATTGGAAGTATGATTTTAGTTTCCTAGGGGCGATTAGTAAAGCGAGCGCCAGTTTTTCTAGGTGAGGGTACCTAGTTTCGGCCTCACCTAATGTCCCATTAACATAGTAAATTGGAAATTACTTACCTTGCTCTTCCCGAACTAGGACTCCACTTACCGCTATTTAAGAGACCTCCAAGTACAAGTACAATTGTTCGTCTGTCTTTGGTGTGTGAAGCAGTGGCGGGCTCGATAAGTACCTCTTGACCTCCTCCAAAGCTCGTTGGCATTTCGAGGTCCACGAGAAGGTATTCTTCTTCTTCAATAATGCGAAGAATCAGTGACTTTTTTCGGACGACCTCGAAATAAATCCCCCTAGGGCGGCTATATGCCCGGTTAACGTTTGCACGACCTTTACATTGTCCACGACTGTGATATCTATGATGTTTTTGATCTTATCATATTGATCTCGATTCTACGATTGGATAACATGAATCAGAGGAACTTACCCGACCCAACTCTAAACACACATTTTTCTAGGTTCAGCTTCATATTGTATTTCTTCAGTATGTTGAAGGTTTCCTGCAAATGTTTGAATTTGCTCGCATGGACTTAACTAACATGTCGTCAATGTAAACTTCCATTGATTTTCCTATTTGTTCCTCGAACATCCGATTTACTAGGCTATGGTATGTGGAACCAACATTTTTAATCCAAACAGCATTATGTTATAACAGTATGTGTTGTATTTAGTGATGAAGGAAGTTTTTTCCTAATCACCCGGGTCCATTCGTATTTGGTTGTACCCGGAATAGGCATTGATAAAAACTGAGGATCTCATGGCTGGCTGTGGCATCGATCATACAGTCGGTGTTGGGAAAAGGAAAAGAGTCCTTGGGACATGATTTATTCAAATATTTGTGATCTACACACATTCTTAGTTTATTCCTTTTTAAGGACTACCACTACGTTTGCTAACTAATCCAGGTATTTAACCTTCCGAATATATCCTATTTTAAGAAGTTTAGATACCTCGTCCTTGATGAAATCATGCTTGATCTCACACTGGGGTCTCCTCTTTTGTTTGACCAGGTGAAACTTTGGGTCCAGGCTTAGCTTGTGAGTGGTTATCTTTGGGTGGATCTCTATCATGTCAAGGTGGAACCAAGCGAAACAATCTTCGTGAGTTATAAGAAATTGAAGAGTTTTCCCTGATCTTGGAGCTTAACCTCGTGCCTAGGTGTACCTTTCGATCGGGAAAGCGTTCCTGCAATATGAATTGTTCCAGTTCCTAGACCATCGATTTAGTGGCATCGGAATCATCATGGGTTATAAAAGATCTGGTAACCCCATAATCATCATCCTCGACTTCTTTTTGTCTGTCCAAATCTGTCGAGGATGGTATTAGTGATTTCTATTTGGCCTCATTTTTTACCATCTGGTTCGAATCGTACGTTCTTGAGATTATAGACACTGGTATCACCTCCTCGACCACGAAAATTTCCGTTGCAGCCAGTTCGGATCCTCCTGGTGCACTGTCAAGGGCACCACCGTCATGTTGTAGATCTGCGACCTTCCGAATAAAGCGTTATATCTCATGTCTCATTCGTTCACATAAAATTTAGCCTCTTGGATGGCCCCGATAGTGTTTACTGGTAATGTTATTTTTCCCTTAGTGGTCTCACATCCCATGTTGAATTCGTTTAGAACCCAAACTGCAGGGACGATTTGGTCGTGTAGACCGAGCTGCTCCTCGACCCTTGATCGAATGACGTTGTCTGATCTACCTATATCAATTAACACACGTTTAACCCGAATTTTATTTACCATAACAGATATTAACAATGCATAATTGAGGGGTTGCACGACCGGCGCCCAACACCGGGGTCAGGCAAGCCAACACTTGTTTATTAGTGAGGTTTTTCCTTATTAACATACCTACCCCACATGTTTCCCAAAGTTTTAAACTTAGTTCATTTAAATGAAAGCAGAGGCATTAACCAATTTAAATACATACAGCAAACATGATCGTGATCCAATATATATATATATATATATATATATATAAAGTCCCAAAATAGAATCTACTAAGTGTGTACCAGGAACTAGTGTCACAAGTCAATAGGCGACTAGTAGAATATAGAAAAGAAGATACAAGAGATACTGTTGTCTAAAAGGATATAGACAGAAATAAACAAAAGGTAATTCCATAGCATAGCTGGGAATCGCCAAGGGAGGTGGCTCACCGTGGAGTCAGGTCGGGAATATGTCAAGCCCCAGTCGGATAACTAGAAACACCACCCCAGAACCTGTACAATAAGTACAGAAGTGCAGCATGAGTACATAAATATATATGTACCCAGTAAATATCCCGCCTAACCTCAAAGAGGTAGTGACAAGAGGTCAATATGACACTCACTAAGGTCCAACAACATAATTTAATAGAATGTAATAAAAATAGTACGCATGTAAGCAGTGAAGCAACAAGTACATATGTAAGATACTGAAATCCAGGAGGAATACAGAGGATAAATAAAACAATTACCACTTCATGTTTTCCAAAATGTATGTCAGATCAATTTCATGAAATTTAATAAAAAATAAAGCATACGCATGCAGGGTAAAGACAACCGTCCGGAATCATAAGATAGCCACGCTCGTGCACTGCCGAAGGATCGATCGGCCCTTCCCAAAAGTGCACCTCTCAACCTCTCTATGCACTACCGAAGGATCGATCGGCCCGTCCCAAAAGTGCATCTCTCAACCTCTCTACGCACTGCCGAAGGATCGATCGGCCCGTCCCCAAAGTGCGTCTCTCATAAGAGTGGGGGAAAATCACAATCCACTCGGGGAATACAAATTGCAAGGAGGTCACATGCACATACATTATTCCTTTCTTAAAGGAGAATACCTTTCCAAGATCAATTTCTTGCAAGTTTTCTCAAATTTCATAACTTTGGGGATGTGAGCAATATGAAATGTAAATTCAGCATGCATAAAGTTCATAAAAAGGAAAAACACAAGGCATGATGTGGGACAAACAACCCGGACATAATAGTAATAGTCGCTACGTACGGNCCCCCCCCCCCCCCCCCCACAAATTATCACATATAGCATTTAAATCACCTAGGGGGACAATTCCTCCTTACAAGGTTAGAATGGAAACTCACCTCGTGTCGAATCTACCCCTCGGACAAAGGATGCGCCCGAATCTCCGAACTCTACAATCGAGGACTCGCAACAAGACAAATACGGTAAAACGACATCAATGCATGCTCAAAATAGGGAAATTGTCCTAATTTTTCCATAATTCAACATTGTTGAGAAATTCCCAAAATCCAACCCCGGACCCGCACACTGGGATTTCAATAATTCTCGAAGGGAACACTCACCAAAATCCTAAGTACCATTAATATATGATTCTTACTTGATTTCATAGCCAATTCACAGAAAAATTCTCAAATATTCAGAAATTCTAGGTTACTACCCAAATTTTTGATTTTTCACTAATTTATGTAGTTAATTAAGCTAGAAATCTATGTATGAAGCTAATTTTTGAGTGGATTTTACTTACCTTAGAAGACCAAGTCGTTAGCCCCTTAACAACGGAGGAAATCTCCCATGGAAGAAGAAAGAAATGAGAAAAATGAGCTTAAAACCCGTGTATAAAAACACACTGTCTGGACAGTGTTTTCGCACCTGCGGCTCGAGGACCACACCTGCGGTCTCGCACCTGCGGAAGTGGACTAGGGAGTATGCGCCCGCACCTGCGGAGTGGAGACAGCACCTGAGGCTCCTCTCCTACGGAATATTTTCCGCACCTGCGATAATTGTCCAGGCCACGTGTTTTCGCACCTGCGATGCTGGGGATCGCAGGAGCGGTCCCGCACCTGCGACTGGGCAACCGCACCTGCAGTCACACTAGAACAGGTGCACCAACAGTTATGTTTTGTTGGTTTTTAGCCCCGTTAGGTGCCCGCGAGGCACCTGGGCCCACCCGAGCCCTAGTCCAAATATACCAACGAATCCCAAATCATAATATGGACTCGCTCGAGCCTTCGGAACACCCAAAACAACGCTAAGACTCGAAATCACACCCACAAACCCCAAGAACCAAACTTAAGAACTTTAAGTTTTCTGGACTTCTCCAACAACGTGCCAAACCGACCTATACAACTCGAAATGACACCAACTTTTGAAGGCAAGTCATAATTAACTTAACGGAACTATTCCTGGTTTCGAAATTCCGTTCGAACCTCGATAACACAAAAACACATCCCAAACCAAAATATGAACTTAAGGAACTTCTTATTTCAATATTGGGCACTGATATGTCCCCGGGTCATCAGAAACCCATTCCGAACATACGCGCAGGTCCGAAATCATCACACGAAGCTACCGGAACGGACGAAACTCGATTCTGAGGTCGTTTACCCAAAATGTTGACAGAAGTCAAACTTGGCCTTAAGGCCAACCTTAAGGAACCAATTGTTCCTATTGCACTCTAAACGCCTCTGAATCTCAGACCACCAGTCCCCCGCAAGTCATAAATCATAAAATTCCGCTTTGGGAAGTTTCATTTAGAGAAACGGAGTCCGATAACGCAAAACGACCAGTCGGGTCATTACATTATCTGCCTCTTAAACAAATGTTCATCCTCGAACAGGTCTAGAATCATACCTGAAGTGCTGAATAGGTGTCGATATCTGCTCCGCATGTCCTCCTTGGACTCCCAGGTCGCCTCCTCAACTGTTTGTCCTTACACTGGACCTTTACGGCAGTAACTCTCTTAGACCTCAACTGAAGGTCCTGTCTATCAATAATAGCAACTGGCTCCTCCTCGTAGCCCAACCTCTCATCCAACTGAATAGTGTTGAAATCAACCACGTCAGAGAAGTCAGAGTGGTACCTCCGGAGCATGGATACATGAAAAACTGGGTGAACTCCTGATAAACTGGGAGGCAAGGCTAGCTCATAAGCAACCTCCCCAACTCGTCTCAACACCTCGAATGGACCTATAAACCTAAGGCTCAGCTTGCCCTTCTTCCCAACCCTCATAATACCCTTCATTGGCGAGACTTTCAACAGGACCCTATCTCCCTCCATAAATAATACATCATGCGTCCTCTGATCCGCTTAACTCTTTTGTCTGGATTGTGCTGTACAGAGCCTCTCCTAAATCAACTTCACTTTCTCCAATGCATCCCTCACCAGGTTGGTGCCATATAACTTAGCCTCGCCAAGCTCAAACCATCTGATAGGATAACGACATCGTCGACCATACAAAGCCTCAAATGGTGCCATCTCAATCCTGGACTGATAACTATTATTGTAAGCAAATTCGGCCAAAGGCAAGAACTGGTCCCACTGACCCCCGAAATCAATCACACATGCGCTGAGCATGTCCTCCAATATCTGAACTGTACGCTTTGACTGACCATCAGTCTGAGGGTGAAATGTTGTGCTGAGGTCTATCTAGGTGCCCATCTTACTATGCAATGCTCTCCAGAAGTGCGAGGTGAACTGAGGACCTCAATCTGATATAATGGACACTGACACACCATGAAACCAGACTCTCTCCCGAATGTAGCTCTGGGCCAACCTCTCAGATGTATAAGTAGTAGCCACTGGAATGAAATACGTAGATTTGGTCAACCTATCCACAATGACCTAAACCGTGTCAACCTTCCGCACAATCCGAGGCAACCCAACCACGAAGTCCATATCAATGCGCTCCAATTTCCACTCGGGAATGGGCATCTGCTGAAGTAGGCCTCCTGGCCTCTGGTGCTCATACTTAAAATGCTGGCAATTAAAGCACCTAGTCACATACTCCACAATGTCCTTCTTCATTCGCCTCCACCAGTAATGATACTTCAAATCACGATACATCTTCGTAGCACCAGGGTGAACAAAATACCGAGAACTGTGTGCCTCCTCTAGAATCTTCTCCCTTAGGCCATCAACATTAGGAACACATAAACGGACCTGAAGTGTCAGAACACCATCCTCGCCAATAGTAACCTCCTTGGCCCTACCTTGAACCACTATCTCCCAAAGCTCTGCTAAGCATGGTTCATAGAACTCAGGCCTTAATCTCTCCCAATAACAAAGACTGAGCAACCACATGTGCCAAAACTCGACGAGGTTCTGAAAGATATAATGTCACCAAGCGAGCCAAGGACTGAATGCCCAAGGCTACAGGTCTCTCCTCCTCTGCAATATAAGCCAAGCTACCCATACTCTAAGCCTTCCTGCTCAAAGCATCTGCCACCAGATTAGCCTTGCCCGAGTGATAAAGAATTGTGATATCATAATCCTTCAACAACTAAAGACACCTGTGCTGCCTCAAATTAATATCCTTCTGCTTGAACAAGTTCTGCAAGCTACGATGGTTTTAATAAACCTCACAGGACACTCCATACAAATAGTGCCTCCAAATCTTAAGAGCATGAACAATCACCGCCAACTCTAAATCGTGCACAGGATAATTCTTCTCATGAACCTTCAGCTTGCGTGAAGCATAAGCAATAACTCTCCCCTCCTGCATCAATACACACCCCAAGCCAACGCGTGAAGCGTTGCAATATATTGTGTACATCCCAGAACATGAAGGCAATACTAGAACTGGTGCTGAGGTTAATGCTATCTTGAGCTTCTGAAAGCTCGCCTCACACTCGTCAGACCATCGAAACGGGGCATTCTCTTGAGTCAATCTAGTCAATGGAGATGTAATAGAAGAGAAACCCTCCACAAATCGGCGATAATAACCTGCTAGGCCCAAAAGCTCCTGATCTATATAGCTGAAGTAGGACGCGACCAACTTTGAACTGCCTCGATCTTCTGAGGATCAACCTTGATACCCTCTCCAGATACCACATGCCCTAAAAATACCACGGAATCCAACCAAAACTCACATTTGGAGAACTTAGCATATAGATGTTGTTCTCGCAAAGTCTGGAGAACAACTCTCAAATGTTGCTCGTGCTACCCCAGGATACGGGAGTAAATCAAAATGTCATCAATGAAGACAATGATGAAGGGATCAATATACGGCCTGAACACCCTATTCATCAAGTCCATGAATGTTGTTGGGGCATTAGTCAAGCCAAAGGAGATCACAAGGAACTCATAATGGCCATATCTCGTACGAAAAGCAGTCTTCGGAACATCTGAAGCCCGAATCCTCAACTGATGATACCCTGATCTCAAATCAATCTTAGAAAACACACGAGTACCCTGCAACTGGTCAAACAAATCATCGATGCGCGGCAAGGGATACTTGTTATTAATGCTAACCTGGTTCAACTGGCGGTAATCAATACACATCTGCATAGACCTGTCCTTTTTTTTCACAAACAGCACTGGAGCACCCCACGGCGATACATTCGGTCTGATGAACCTCTTAGCTAACAAATCCTCAAGCTTCTCCTTCAACTCCTTCAACTTTTTCGGATCCATACGATACGGAGGGAGGATATAGGCTAGGTGCCTGGAGCTAAATCAATGCAGAAGCCAATATCACGGTCTGGAGGCATGCCCGGAAGATCCGAAGGAAATACATCAGCATACTCTCGAATAACCGGCACGGAATCAATCGTCGGGGACTCGGCGGTGGTGTCCCGCACATACTAGACAACCCTTCTCGACCATATGTCGAGCCTTCAAGAATGAAATAACCCGGCTGGCTGCGCTAACTGAAGAACCCTCCTCTCCAGCCTAGGTGACTCAGGCATGGCCCAAGTAACTGTCTTAGCATGGCAATAAAGCACGGAATTATAAGGAGATAGCTAATGCATGCCTAGAATAACCTCAAAATCAACCATGTCGAGCAATAAAATGTCAGCTCTGGTCTCGAACCACAGAAGGTTATCACAAAAGACCGATACACCCGGTCTAACACCACAGAATCACCCACAGGAGTGGACACATATATAGGAGATCCCAAGGACTCACGAGAAACATCCAGAAAAGGAGCAAATAGGGCTGAAACATATGAATAAGTGGATCCCGGATTAAACAATACTGAAGCCTCTCTACCACATACTGAGATAATACTTGTGATCACGGTGTCAGGGACCACTGCATCTGATCTGGCCGGAATAGCATAAAACCTGGCTGGAGCACCTGAAGACTGAGCCCCAACAAAGTGAACAGGAGCTGCCTGACCTCCCCCTGACTGGCCTCCACCTCTAGGACGACCCCTATCGTCCTGTCCTCCACCTCTAGGTGGCCAGACTACTGGTGCCGGACCCATTGGCTTATAGCTCTGATGCATGGCCTTGCCCCGATACTGGGGACATTTCCTCCTCATATGACCTGGCTCTCCACACTCATAACAATGCCCATGTGGCATAATCTGCTGCCCCGAGGATGATCCCTGAAGGGCCAGAGGGCGATGAGATCCCTCAGGCATCGGACTGAAATATGGATCGGAGGATATCTGATGAATGGAATAACCACTGTGTGAAATATGAATGGCTGGAGGATGGTAGGAACGCTCTGGCATGGCGCTAAAATGAGGCCTCGCTGGAACACCTCGAGGAGGTGGTGAAGGTGCTGAATATAAGGGCCTGCTAGGCTGACCACTACTATGTTGACCCCTTCCCCTGGCTGGGGCACCTTTGAAATTCCCTGAGAACCTAGCCCTCTTGTCATGCTGACCCTGCTCCCTGCTCCTCAACCGGTAAACCTTGATCCTATGAGCAATCACCACTACGGACTGATAAGGGATACCCATCTCCACCTCTCGAGCCATGGTGGATCTAATACCTGGATGCTACCCTGCTATAAACCTCCAAACTCTCTCAGCATCGGTGGGTAATATCATAAGAACATGGCGTAACAGCTCTGAAAATCTGGCCTCATAATCTGTCACGGACATCTGCCCCAGCTCTAACCACTCAAACTGACCCCTGAGTTCTTCCCTCTTAGAGGGTGGAATATATCTATCCAAGAACATCTGTGTGAACTGCTCCTAAGTGATAGTAGGAGAATCGGCTGGCCTGCTGAGAATATAAGACTGCCAATACCTACGAGCTCTGCCCTCTAACTGGAATGCAGTGAAGTCCACTCCATGGGACGTTAGGATCCCCATGTTGTGCAGTCTATCCCTGCACCTATCAATGAAGTCCTGGGCATCCTCACTTCGCTCACCCCCGAAGACAAGAGGGCGCAAGCGGGTCCATCTGTCTAAATGCTTATGTCGGTCGCCACCCACAGCTAGTATGGGCTCCGGTGCTGCCGCTTGATGTTGGGTACCATCCATGGGCAGTGTACTCAGCGTGGGATGTAATGCTGTTATCGGTCCTGTGGCCTGGGCAGTAGGGGTTTGGGCTCCCTCCCCCCCGCGCCTGTGAAGTGGCAGGATCTGCTAGAAATAGACCAGCATGGGACATGGTGTCCATGAATCTCATCATACGGCCCATGACTGCCTGGAAGCCTGGCGCCGTCATAAAGTCTACGGGTGCCGGATCTGCTGGAGGCACCTCACTCTGCTCCTCTAATATAGATCCTCTGGTAGCGGGGCCGGAATAGCTCTGGGACGCCCTCATCCCCTACCACGGGTCGGTGCCCTCCCCCGGCCTCTATCACGGCCTCGGACAGGGGGAGTAGTGGCCCGTCCCGGATCTGGAACATCAGATGCACGCGTCCTCACCATCTGTGAGAGAATAAAAGAATTAAATTGGTAAATCATAGGTTACACGATAGAGTAAGAACAAATAGAGGTTTCCTAACACCCTGTAGCCTCCTGAAGATAAGTACAGACGTCTCCGTACCGATCCGCAAGACTCTACTGGGTTCGCCCGTGACTCGTGATACTTACGTGAACCTAGTGCTCTGATACCACGTTGTCACGACCCAAAATCTCAAACGGGTCGTGATGGCGCCCAACACCAGGGTCAGGCAAGCCAACAGTTGTTTATTAGTGAGGTTTTTCCTTATTAACATACCAACCCCACATGTTTCCCAAAGTTTTAAACTTATTTCATTTAAATGAAAGCGGAAGCATTAACCAATTTAAATACATACAGAAAAAATGATCGTGATCTAATATATATATATACAATCCCAAAATAGAATCTACTAAGTGTGTGCCATGAACTAGTGTCACAAGTCAATAGGTGACTAGTTGAATATACAAAAGAAGATACAAGAGATATTGTTGTCTGAAAGGATATAGACAGAAATAAACAAAAGGTAACTCCATAGCATAGCTGGGAATCGCAAAGGGAGGCAGCTCACCGTGGAGTCAGGTCCGGAATATGTCAAGCTCCGGTCGGATAACTAGAAACATCAGCCCCAAAACCTGTACAATTAAGTACAGAAGTGCAGCATGAGTACATAAATATATATATGTACCCAGTGAGTATCCTGCCTAACCTCGAAGAGGTAGTGACGAGAGGTCGATATGATACTCACTAAGGTCCAACAACATAATTTAACAGTATCTAATAAAAACAGTAGCCATGTAAGCAGTGAAGCAACAACTACATATGTAAGATACTGAACTCCAGGAAAAATACTGAGGATAAATAAAACAATTACCACTTCATCTTTTCCCAAATGTCTGTCAGATCAATTTCATGAAATTTAATAACAAATAAAGCATACGCATGTAGGGTAAGGACAACCGGCCGGAGTCATAGTATAGTCACGCTCGTGCACTGCCGAAGGATCGATTGGCCCGTCCCAAAGGTGCACCTCTCAACCTCTCTATGCACTACCGAAGGATCGATCGGCCTGTCCCAAAAGTACATCTCTCAACCTCTCTACGCATTGCCGAAGGATCGACCTGCCCATCCCAAAAGTTCCTCTCTCATAGGAGTGGGGGAAAATCACATTCCGCTCGCAGAATACAAATTGCGAGGCGGTCACATGCACATACATTATTCCTTTCTTAAGGGATAATACCTTTCCATGATCAATTTCTTGTACGTTTTCTCAAATTTCATAACTTTGGTGATCTGAGCAATATGAAATGTAAATTCAACACACATAAAGTTCATATCAAGGAAAAACACAAGGCATGATGTGGGCCTAACTACCCGGACATAATAGTAATAGTCGCTACGTACGGACTCTCGTCACTTTGTACATACGTAGCACCCCCCCCCCCCACAAATTAACACATATAGCATTTAAATCACCTAGGGGGACAATTCCCCCTTACAAGGTTAAAAAGGAGACTCACCTCGTGTCGAATCTACCCCTCGGACAAAGGATGCTCCCGAATCTCCGAACTCTACACCCGAGGACTCGCAACTAGCCAAATACGGTACAATGATATCAATGCATGCTCAAAATAGGGAAATTATCCTAATTTTTCCATAATTCAACATTCTTGAGAAATTCCCAAAATCCAACCCCGGGCCCACACACTCCGATTTCAATAATTCTCGAAGGGAACACTCACCCAAATCTAAGGATCATTAATATACGATTCTTACTTGATTTCATAGCCAATTCACAGAAAAATCCTCAAGCTATCACAAGTTCTATGTTACTACCCAAATTCTTGATTTTTCACTAATTTATGTAGTTAATTAAGCTAGAAACCCATGCATAAAGCTAATTTTTGAGTGGAGTTTACTTACCTTAGAAGACCAGGCCGTTAGCCCCTTAACAATGGAGGAAATCACCCAAGGAAGAAGAAAGAAATGAGAAAAATGAGTTTAAGACCCGTGTATGAAAACACACTGCCTGGACAGTGTTTTCGTACCTGCAACTCGAGGACCGCACATGTGGTGTTGTACCTGCGAGAGAAATCTTGCACATGCGAAAGTGGACTGGGGAGTCTGGGCCCGCACCTGTGGAGTGGAGACCGCACCTGTGGCTCCGCTCCCGCAGAATAGTTTCCGCACCTGTGACAATTGTCCAGGCCACGTGTTTTCGCACCTGCGATGCTGGGGACCGCAGTAGCGGTCCTGCACCTGCGGTCACACTAGAACAGGTGCATCAGCAGCTATGTCTTGCTGGTTTTTAGCCCCGTTAGGTTCCCGGAAGGCACTTGGGCCCACCCGAGCCTAGTCCAAATATACCAACGAGTCCCAAATCATAATACGGACTTGCTCGAGCCTTCGGAACACCCTAAACAATGCTAAAACTCGAAATCACACCCCCAAACCCCAAGAACCAAACTTAATAACTTTAAGTTTTCTAGACTTCGCTAACAACGTGTCGAACCGACCTATACAACTCGGAATGACACCAAATTTTGCAGGCAAGTCATAATTAACATAATGGAACTATTCTCGGTCTCAAAATTTTGTTTGGACCTCAATAACACAAAAACACGTCCCAAACCAAAATATGAACTTAAGGAATTTCTTATTTCAATATTGGGTGCCGAAATGTCCCCGGGTCATCAGAAACCCATTCTAGACATACGCCCAGGTCTGAAATCATCACACGAAGCTACCAGAATCGACAAAACTCGATTCTGAGGTTGTTTACCCAAAATGTTGACCGAAGTCAAACTTGGCCTTAAAGGCTAACCTTAAGGAACCAATTGTTCCTATTGCACTCTAAACACCTCCGAATCCCGAACCACCAGTCCCCCGCAAGTCATAAATCATAAAATGCCGCTGTGGGAAGTTTCATTTAGGTGCACAAGGTCCGATAATGCAAAACGACCAGTCGGGTCGTTACACTTTCCATATCCTCGTTGAAAGGTAAAGTTCCTTCCGGTATGTAGTCTCGAGTTCGTTTCTCCCTAGTGATGGATACTTTGGTGCGTTTCAACATCGGCCCCTATGGGATATCAACCCCACAAATGATCATGTTAATGAAGTGTTGAGGTTCTTCTTGTTCTGCCTATTTGTTAGAATCCATGTTCCTGAAATGATTCTTGGCTCGGTCGCTCAAGAATTCTCGAAGGTGACCATTGTTGATTAAACATGCTACTTCCTCTCTCAGCTGTCGAAAATCTTCTATTCTGTCACTGTGAGTGCCATGATATTTGCACATCTTGTTAGGATCATTTTGGGTTGGATCGGACTATGGAGGTCGAGTTCATTTTGTATCTTTTATGCGCCCGATAGCTGATACAATAGCGGCAACATCAATAGTAAAGTTGTAATATGATTGCATCAGTGCTTCTTTAGGCCTGATGGACTTGTCGAAGCCATTTTTGGTCATGATTCCTCGGTTGCTTTGACCTCCGTATTTTTTCCTCTCGTTTCTCATGGAGTTCCGCTCGGACCTGCTGCTTCTCTAAACTTCATTATATGGTTGATACTGATCTCTATTTGGCCTTGGTTCATGATCGATGTCTCTCTTGACTCTGTCGAGGGTTCTGATGGGATAGACAGACCCCGAAGGGGCCCCGAGCTGATCATCTTTGACTCTGATTTTCGATTGATACCGGTTATGCACGTCAGCCCATATAATGACCGGGTATTCTATTAGGTTCCGCTTCAGCTGTTGAGAAGCCACCAAGTTTTGAATATTGAGTCCCTGAGTGAAATCTTGAACATCCCAATCATCAGCGACCAGTGACAGATCCATCTGTTCCATTTGAAACCGAGACACGAACTCTCTAAGCATCTCGTTATCCTTCTGTTTGACTTTGAAAAGGTCCGATTTCCTAGTCTCAACCTTGATGGCACCAGCGTGTGCTTTTACGAAAGAGTATGCAAGCATAGCAAATGAGTCAATAGAATTAGTAGGTAAGTTGTGATACCATATCATATCTCCCTTTGATAGGATCTTCCCAAATGTTTTCAACAAAAAACAGAATCGATCTCATAGTCCTCCAAGTTGTTCCCTTTGATAGCACATGTATAAGAGGTCATATGCTCTTTTGGGTCTGTCGTTCCGTTATACTTAGGTATTTTGAGAATATGAAACTTCTTCGGGATCGACTTCGGAGCCGTGCTCGAAGGAAAAGGTTTTTGCACGAACTTCCTAGAATCCATGCCCTTCAAAATCGGAGGTGCTCCTGGGATTTGGTTTACCCTGGAATTGTAGTTTTCCACCTTTTTATCTTTAGCCTCGATTTTTTCTCCCCTTATTCTATCCGTATTGTCAGCTCCTCGAGCATCTTTATGGTCTCGGGGTTAGGCTCCGATTCATGTTCGTTCAACCTTTCTACGACCGATTTATCCCTGTGGGCGACTTCCTGGGGCGGATCAGGCTCAACCTACTTAGTGCACGACTTTGGTTATGTAATAGAGCTATCGCCGCCTGTTGAGCCTGCAACATTTTGAATATCACTCGTAGACTGGTCCTGTTTCCTTCAATATTTTGTGTGTTTCGAGTTGTCGATCGGGCTCCACCATGAACGCTCTTTTCGGGGTCAGTAGGCAAGTTTTCGTCGATAGCCACATGGGAATTAGCGTCAATCGGATCTACGATCAAAATTCCAGCGGGATCAGCAGGCGATACCTCGTTACCGGGCTCTATGTTGTTATTTTCACCCAGGTGATCGGACTCGTTGTCAACATTTAGGGGTGCTGATTAAGAGTTTGACATTTTTGTATTTTAGCCTGGAATCAAAGACACTTCAAACAGCAACTGTAAAGTTTTGTGTCTTATGGAGATTTGTATCAAATAACCACTATTATCCTTAGCCCCACGATGGGAGCCAAACTGTTTACCCTCAAAATCGGATAACAATTGTGTTTATATGTGGTTTTAAAGATACGTGATCTAACTTGATACAAAATGAGAAATCAGATTTAAATTGAAATAAACAATGAAAAATAAATTCAAACCACAAAAGTTGAACAATCCCAGCCTTGGAAGGTTAGCCACCCTCGAACCAGAAATGTTTTTGTCGATGCCAGAATAGGATAATAAGATAATAAGAACTCGAAATAACAGTATATTGCTTTGGGATACGTGTTACAGTGTATTTAATGAATTATTAGACACCCTTTATACACTAGAAGAGTCCTAATCTAGGTACATTTCTATAAAAGGTAAGCTTCTCTTGGTTTGCTAATTGCCGGCTTCTTGCCGATATGCGCCGAGATTCCCACCGTAATATTCGCCCAGTCACGTATATTTCAGTCTTCTGTTTGTTATTTCCAAGCTCGCTCGAGGCTAAGGTCGACATCAGACTCAACTTTCCTCGAAGGCAGGTTTTCCGACCTCAGGTCTAGCTCAGTGAGACTCGAGGTTGATCTCCAGTCTATAGTCGCCACGTTCCAAGCCTAATCTACCAAGTTGTAGTCAAACTCGACTTCGGCCGTATACAGGTCTCTAAATGATCTTTCTTTGTTCCTTTTTTTCACGAATTTGTCTAATGAAACTGGTTTCTTCTTCAAGGATTGACGCTTTGACCATCTATAAAAAATTTGACAATATCATCAGTCCATCTTGTTTTGAATAATTTTATAGTTTTGCTTTGTTTTGTCCAGGGCCGTTCGAAATGAATGAGTATATATATTTGTACTTTAATTATTTTAAAAGATATAGGGTCAAACTTATTAAATCTGAATTGACTCATAACTCATGCACTACGTCCGTCTCTAGTTCCACATACATTTTACTTATGCTGGATAGCATCTAACGTAACCTAGTTTACTGTCTCATGACAACTTTTGAAAAAAATGCAAAAAAAGTTATAAAAGAATAAGTATGGATCATTCTAATTTTTTTTGAAGATTTGTTAGTGATCATTTGTCACATAGTAGTGAAAAAAATCTTTAATAACTTTTCAAAGCTACTTTAAAAAGACATTCTTTTATGAATAGTATCCTGCTAGACTAGAACAACATGGCTACTTGCCTTAATTGTTTATATGAACTATGTGCTGCATGTTTAGTGAAATTTACTTGTTTTATCTTAACTTGTACTTAGGCTGAATTGTGGAATTCCGTGTTGTAATTATTGAATTCTATTGTTTGGGTTGTATATTTACTTTGGGATTACGGAACGGCACTCTGGGATGTCCCCCTGTTTTGCATATACTTTGGGACAACGAAACGGTATTCTGGGAGATCCCCCTGTTCTGCATATTTACTTTCGACTATGTAACGATATTCCGTGAGATCCCTCTGTCGTGCATATTTATTTTGGGACTACGGAACGGTATTCCGAAAGATCCCCTTGCACATTTATGTTTGGGACTACGAGAGGGTATCTCGGGAGATCCCTTATTGCACTTCTCTGTACCGAGCTGTTATCTTTCTATGATTTTCTTTCTTGTTCAATTTCAGTACTTATTTTATTGCGATATTTTATTATTGCCTTGCTTTATTACTGTCACGACCCAAAATCCCTAAGGTCGTGATGGCGCCGGACACAAGGTCAGGCAAGCAAAAACATTAATTTATTGAAATAACCTTCCATTTTTTAACATGTTCGAAATCGTTACTTTCTCTTGCACCTCATAATCAAACAAATAAATTTTAGTAAACTTAAATATGATAGCATATCAATTTTATTTAATGAAGTAAATCCCAACACGTCCCCAGAACCCGATGTCACAAGTACATGAGCAACTTCTATGAATTTTACAAATATTACAAGCCTGCCCGAAATACAACTGGACAAGGAAATTTAAAATAAAATAGATACAGTATGAAGGTGACTCTATCAGCTGCGGATCGCCTCTGGAAGATGCAGTTCGCCTAATTCTCTGAATCCTCCACATTTCCATGAAGGTACATGTGCAATAAAATGCAAAGCAAGTGCAACATGAGTACGAAAACAACGTGTACTCAGTAAGTCGTCCGCCTAACCTCAGAGAGGTGGTGACGAGGGGAAAATTAGAATCTTACTAAGGTCCGACAAAACAACATGTGACAGAATAATGATGAAATACAATAGAAATGAAAGACAGCGAGCAACAAGTGCATAGCAAATAACGGAATCCAGATAATGACTGAAAGGAACAGCAAGGTACCAGAATCTCCTTTTAACAAATGCCTGACACTCCAGTTACAAGTGACTCAAAACTCAAGTGATCATACACATACCAGGACAAGACAACCGGCCGGAGTCATAAAGGTGGTCATAGGGTCTGGGGTCATAAAGCTATCCCACGATTGCGAATCATACCTGCGACTCGTGTGCTGACTCGATATAATAATAAGCTATCCCACGATCGCGCATCATCCCTGCGACTCGTGTGCTGACTCGATATAATAAGTTATCCCACGATCGCGCATCATCCCTGCGACTCGTGTGCTGACTCGATAATAATAATAAGCTATCCCACGGCCGCGCATCATACCTGCAACTTGTATGGTGGCTCGATATAATAATAATATGCTGTCACACGGCCACGCATCATACCATCAACTTGTGTGCTGGCTCGATAAAAATATATATATTTAACATAAAGCTCCCTTCGATCGCGAATCATGCCTGCGACTCGAGTGCTGACACATATCCATACGTTTAAATCCATTTTGATTAAGAACAATAGTTTTTCTCATGAAAAAGAGTAAAAATCCATATTCAAAGAAGCATGAAACATAGGTTTCGAAATCATTTTTTTTTAAACTCATTTGTCAATTTAACGGTATTCCTCGATACGACCTAATCCAGGTACACATATATTTACAGTGGAATCACATTTTCTTTAGAAGGCTAACAGTATGAACTCCATATTTCCTATAAACATTGAACTATGTTTTCGGTCATATAAACAGTTCAATAATACAGGCAAGGTTTCATGTACACACATAAAGCATGCTAGTGGGTCCTAGACTACCCGGACATAAGCAAATTAGTAGCTACGCACGGACTCACGTCACCTCGTGCGTACGTAGCCATCGAGGAAAACAACATATACTGAATTAATTCACCTAGGGGGACGATTCCCTCTCACGAAGTTAGAAAGGAGACTTACCTCGCTCCGAAACTAACACATAAATGACAAAGAAATGAAAATTCATCCTAATACTCTCATCCAATTCAGATTATATATTTCCCCAACCCCGTTCGGAGGAATGACCAAAATTCCCTCGGGCCCACATGCCCGGAAATCTGAAATTCTCGAAGATACATTCTACCCATTGCCTTACTAACTCAATTATATAATTTCGTCTAATGTTCATGCCCAGTTCGTGGCTCAAAATCCAATTTTACCAAATTCTAGTTTTCTTCAAAGTTTCACAATTTTCCTACCAATTTCATGCTCAAAAATCCATGCAATATCTTGTATTTGACCTTAGAACCAAGTAGAAGAACTTACCTCTTGAAGCTAGGTGAAATTCCCCTTAAAAGCTCTTCAAAGATCGCCTATCCCATGAAGAAAGTGAAGACAATGAACTAAACTCTCGCTTAAAAACAATCTTCCCAGGCCCATATTCCACACCAGCGGACAATTGGCCGAACCTGCGGTCCCAGAGTGTGCACCTGCGAAATTCACTTAACTGGCCAATTCTCGCGCCTGCGACTAAATTTCCGCACCTGCGACTTCGCAGGTGTGATGCACCTTCCGCACCAGCGACATCGCAAGTGCGACAAACCCCTCGCACCTACGGACCTCTCCTACACAGTCAAAAATCTCACCTGCGACCTCCCCTTCCGCTCCTGTGTAATCGCACCTGTGACTCCCTTCCGGGTGCAAAAACACCAGCAAACCAGCACTGCAGATTTCAAAAAATTATTCTAACTTCCCGTCAACCATCCGAAATCAATCCCGAGCCCATGGGGGCCCCAACCAAACATACCAACACACCCCATATCATTATTCCAACTTAGTCGAGCCTTCGAAACACCAAAAATAACAAGAAAACACAAAATTTACATCAAATTCAAGACTAAAAATTTAGAAACTTCTAAATTTCGCCAACTAAGCCGAAACCAACCAAAACACCTCTGATTGACCTCAAATTTTGCGAACAAGTCATATTCAACATTACGGACCTGCTCCAACTTCTGGAATTACATTCCGACCTTGATATCAAAACTTCCACTTCCGACCGGATTTTGCAAAAACTTTCAAATTTCTATCTTTAACCAAATGACTCCAAAATGACCTACAAACATCCAAATGCACTTCCGATCGCTCTCCCAATTCCAGAATCACCATACGGAGCCATTCCCACACTCAGAATCCCAAACGGAGATCAACCTCACTGATATGCACTTCAAGGCCAAATTCATGAAGTCCTTCTAAAATGCTAACTTCCATAATATACGCCGAAACGCTCCCTGGTTATCCAAAACCCGATCCGGACATACGCCCAAGTCAGAAATCACCATACAAACCTGCTGGAATCTTCGGATCCTGATTCCGAGGTCGTTTACTCAAAATTCCAGTCTTAGTTGATTTCTTTAACTTAAGTCTTCTGAAATGAGAATTTTCCTTTAAATTTAACTCCGAACCTCCTAAATTTCAACTTTGACCATACGCACAAGTCATAATACCCGAAATGAAGCTGTTTATGACTCCCAACTGCTGAACGACGCGTTGGATCTCAAAAAGACTAGTCGGTTCGTTACATTCTCCCACACTTAAACCGACGTTCGTCCTCGAATGCACTAAGAACTGCTTCGGAGTTACCTGAAATTGTTGTTTAACATCTCGAGCACCTTCCCGTGCTACCACAACCCTGGCGAGCACAATAGCTTGATCAAATCTGGAGATTTCTTCTTTATTCATATAATAAGCTCAGAATTCATTCAAACACCTGAAATTTCTCTAGCCATGCCTAGTTTCAATATATATAAGCACTACATCAACTAGCACACAATATACCCGATCATAACTGTATACCCTTGCCGAATCGGCACCACACACCGCACAACTCATCATCTGACCACAATGACGCTCCCTGAACCTTAATGGCCAAAATTTCACGAATCTGATGCTCCCAATGCACCTCATAACAACTATACATACACCCTGCTATAATGCTGAAGATACCACCACAACGGAGGAAATGTGCATAAATTCATACTCAACCGTAGAGTTAACAAATCCTTGAATACCTCATCTTGACTAGAATCGTCACTTTCCTTATGAACCTGGATTATGGTATTTGTTCTTTAATATACACTCCACATAACCTTATCGTACTGATCCTTGATCCGATAATCTCGTCTCACCCAGTATGAACTGCTAAGACAGTAAATCACCCCAAACATGGCTAATCTCACATCATACCACATCTCACCAATAGGCCATAACTTGAACATGATATATAGAAACGACTCGGGACGGAACTATTCAACTCACTCAACTAATATGAATTATTACCAAAAATTGTAAATAAAACATAAGAAAATAAATACATATTAACCCTTCATATCATCACACTATTGCGGCGCGCAACCCGATCCAAATAACATACCTGTAGCGGTGTGCCATCCGATCCGAAATAACATCACCGTGATGGTGTGCCACCCGATCCAAATAACATACCTGTGGCGACGTGCCACCCGATCGCAAATAACATAAAACTCACGTAAGGAAATATATACAGAGCTGATTCCTCACTATTACAAATTACCGAATATTGATCACAAACACACTAAGTGCATAATGCCATCCTGGGGTGATTGATAAAGTTGTAGGTTATAAAACTCAAGCACATCTGAGGTGCGATATATATGTATACACTCTGGATCTCAAGAGCTATCCTGCTTGCATAACATCCCCACTACGCGGGACCTCAACACATAAGGAATCCTCAAGCCATTTTCACAACTCGCACGACACAATCACCATAACACATAAATTCGACGAAGACGGAACAACACCCGATGTTCTAATATCTTTCCATGAAAAGAGATCCACTGAAAGGAACATCCCTGGCTTGCACGGAGCCCATAATCATAAACAAATCCATCCACAAACATCGAGCCACCTTGCTCGCAACAAACTTAGCTGTTTAGCTTTTACCTGGGTCCACATTAACCCTACCTTTTCTCATAATACACGAGAACAACCGTCACCACCGGGACTAACACCCCAAAATCCATAATCAACTGAACTGAACGCCATCCAGGCATAAATTCTCAATTAAGTAATATTGCACTTCTTCATACTCAATCCAAATCTGAATTCCATCAAGTGACTACACGTCATACTTTATATAATCTTTTCGCGATCATGCTTCCACGACCTCCCACACAAGGCAACCAGTCTGCACATCCATTACACCGACCATGCTAAGGCCGCAAAGCACATCAATAACCCATGATCAGGGTATAAAGCCTCTTCCACCGAATATCGATCGCAGGTGACACTGAAGATAATACCAGCTTATACTGAACTTTCAAATCACTCTGTCCTTCTCTTCCGAGCTCATGACATCCTTATAAACATCAGACCTGAATCTCGATTCTTACTCCTAGTTACATACTGCTTCCAGCACTTAACATACCAACATGAGGTAGCACAAGAATCCCATCATAGCTTTCGAACCACCAATAGGGTGAACACTTCATCGTATAGAAACTTTTACTTTACTCAATTCAAGAGTACCATCTCGAGACACGAGTGAATTCCCATTATCACCCAATTATGTAAATCCTTAAGTAGTAGTCTATACCACCATAACCCTTCTAGAGTCCGCCTACACCTGACATGATGTAACACTCAAATGCTCCCATATGAGATCCATTACGACGGCCGACAATCCCCGCACACACACCGGCACAGACCACATGCATAACTAAATCACCTCAAATGAACCAATCACTGCCGCAAAGGTGCCATTTCAACCATGGCTAAATAACCCATCCTCTTTTAATCACCATTAATTGCCTCAGGAACAATAAAAACTTCCTTCAACCCATAACAAACTCAACCCTCACTCATCCCGAGTGACCTTGATTCACGAGACTACGCTGCCCAAATCTCTCAACCCATCTCATACCCTTCTGATACTTCTTTTCTTCAATCCAAAGTCTATTCGTCTCACTCCTCCAATATTATCCTGCCTGCTGAAACATATCATATAACATTCCAACCATCCTCCCCTTTCTCATAAATCATTCTACAAAGCCTCGATTCTCGACCATATTGCTGCCTGAAATCTCTAATCGCCGCATTCTTTGACTTTTGAACTCATTGGGACCGCTATTGAGAGTCATCCACTCTGAATGGCCCCGAATACAATCACTCCAACGCCCTCCTGGCACAGGAACACCTTTTTCAATGAAGCACGTGACTGAGTCACTATCCCTATAACTCGCCCATGCCTTAAGCAATATTTGAATCTTCCAAAGCCTAACCCTAACCTGAAAGGACCAACTTGTGCATAAATCCATCAAATCCTACGTACAATTACCATTTTAGTCCTCCTTCCTTAGCTGAAATCACTTGCCTATACGCCGACAATTCGCAACCCTACGAGAGACAACCCTACAGCCCTACTGCAGATGGTGGGACTCCCCCACTTAGCCCGAAGCCACTCCTAGCACCACCCTAGACCCTGCTGAGATCCTTCCTCTTTTGATAACACGATATTTCTCAGCCCAACCATCCCAATCTTCCAAATACCCTTGCTAGCACTCCTAAATACCCGAATTCCCTAGCATTATTTACACATTCTATCTCCTACCAACTAGCCACTAGGACCCCTCACAGAACCTGCCAACCCCTCCATTGCTAAACTATCCCCAGAAGACAACCCACCTGAAGAAATCACCTGCTGACACCCCCTAGCGACGCTGAAATGCACGCTCTTTGCGACCTCAATACCCCATCCTACCCCCTGCTTCATTCCAGGATCATTCCTTGCCAACCGCATTCCTCAATACTTCCTCTCAATACTCTGACCCCACACAACCGAAGAAACCATAGCACCGACAAACCAAACACATTCCATTCGATCAATGACAATGACTACACGTCACAGGTGCATACCCCATCTCGATTGAAGACACCAAGTCTTACTACTTTATCAACTTTAACTAAGCCATCCAGAATCCAAATGCCTTCCCTCTGCCGGAACAAAAGCACTAAAATCTCGAAATCATACTCTGAGATGATCTCCCTTCAACCATTTATCTTCCCCAACACACGGGCAAATGTTCTATTACCATATCGACACCGCGCGACGATCAGTTACAACCATCATCTCTACCTGAGCACAGGCTTGAGGCTTCCAGAAACACAGCTACTGAGCTGAAACGACATATTACCCTTTCACAGGGCCATAACAACAACTACGACCATCTACACATAGAAGCATTTCGAATTTCATTCGTAGCACCATTCTCATTCCTCAAATTCTTGATACATAGCAAGTGCTTCGTGATGCATAAGATTGAGTAAGAATGAACATAGGCATAATCCTTAAAGGAATCAACTCGCACGATGAAGAATAAAGAAGGGAAATACTCATAACAGCTCTGTAGTCTCTCGAAGATAAGTACAGACGTCTCCGTACCGATCCGCAAGACTCTACTAGACCTTCTCATGACTCATGGGACCTATGGGAACCTAGAGCTCTGATACCACGTTGTCACGACCCAAAATCCCTAAGGCCATGATGGCGTCGGACACAAGGTCAGGCAAGCCAAAACATTAATTTATTGAAATAACTTTCCAGTTTTTAACATGTTCGAAATCGTTACTTTCTCTTGCACCTCATAATCAAACAAATAAAGTTGTACATCAATTTAATTTAATGAAGTAAATCCCAACACGTCCCCAGAACCCGGTGTCACAAGTAAATGAGCAACTTCTATGAATTTTACAAATATTACAAGCCTGCCCGAAATACAACTGGACAAGGAAATTTAAAATGAAATAGATACAGTATGAAGGTGACTCTGTCAGCTCCGGATCGCCTCTGGAAGATGCAGCTCGCCTAAGTCTCTGAATCCTCCACATTGCCATGAAGGTACCTGTTTAATAAAATGCACAACAAGTGCAGCATGAGTACGAAAATAACGTGTACTCAGTAAGTCGCCCGCCTAACCTCAGAGAGGTAGTGACGAGGGGAAAATTAGACTCTTACTAAGGTCTGACAATACAACATGTGAAAAAATAATGATGAAATACAATAGACATGAAAGACAGCGAGCAACAAGTGCATAGCAAATACTGGAATCCAGATAATGACTGAAAGGAACAGCAAGGTACCAGAATCTCTTTTTAACAAAT
This sequence comes from Nicotiana paniculata, assembly GCA_005239505.1. Lineage (NCBI taxonomy): Eukaryota > Viridiplantae > Streptophyta > Magnoliopsida > Solanales > Solanaceae > Nicotiana > Nicotiana paniculata. The sequence goes on along the minus strand of ML309318.1, from coordinate 67,128 downwards.
ACCTGACACTCCAGTTACAAGTGACTCAAAACTCAAGTGATCATACACATACCACGACAAGACAACCGGCCGGAGTCAAAAAGGTGGTCATACGGACTAGGATCATAAAGCTATCCCACGATCGCGAATCATACCTGTGACTCGCATGCTGACTCGATATAATAATAAGCTATCCCACGATCGTGCATCATCCCCTGCGACTCGTGTCCTGACTTGATATAATAAGATATCCCATGATCTCGCATCATCCCTGCGACTCGTGTGCTGACTCGATAATAATAATAAGCTATCCCACGATCGTGCATCATCCCCTGCGACTCGTGTGCTGACTCGATAATAATAATAAGCTATCCCACGGCCGCGCATCATTCCCGCGGCTCGCGTGCTGACTCAATATAATACTAATAAGCTATCTCACGACCACACATCATACCTGCGACTCGTGTGCTGACTCGATAAAAATATATATATCTAATATAAAGCTCCCCTCGATCGCGAATCATGCCTGCGACTCGAGTGCTGATACATTTCCATACGTTTAAATCCATTTTGATTAAGAACAATAGTTTTTCTCATGAAAAATAGTAAAAATCCATATTCAAAGAAGCATGAAACATAGGTTTCGAAATCATTTGTTTTTTTTTAAACTCGTTTGTCAATTTAACGGTATTCCTCGATATGACCTAATCCAGGTACACATATATTTACAGCGGAATCACATTCTATTTAGATGGTTAACAGTATAAACTCCATATTTCCTTTAAACATTTAACTATGTTTCCGGTCATATAAACAGTTCAATAATACACGCAGGGTTTCATGTAGACACATAAAGCATGCTAGTGGGTCCTAGACTACCCGGACATAAGCATATTAGTAGCTACGCACGGACTCCCATCACCTCGTGCGTACGTAGCCCCCGAAGATAACAACATATACTGAATTAATTCACCTAGGGGACGATTCCTCCTCACGAAATTAGAAAGGAGACTTACCTCACTCCGAAGTTCCAACACCGGCTTCTAAGCCCTTCGATGACCCCAACAGACGCACCATGCTCCGAAACTACCACATAAATGACAAAGAAATGAAAATTCATCCTAATACTCTCATACAATTCAGATTATATACTTCCCCAACCCCGCTCAGAGAAATGACCAAAACGCCCTTGGGCCCACGTGCCTGGAAATCTGAAATTCTCGAAGATACATTCTACTCATAGCCTTACGAACTCAATTATATAATTTACTCTAATGTTCATGCCCAATCCGTAGCTCAAAATCCAATTTTACCAAATTCTAGTTTTCTTCAAAGTTTCACAATTTTCCGACCAATTTCATGCTAAAAAATCCATGCAATATTTTGTATTTGACCTTAGAACCAAGTAGAAGGACTTACCTCTTTAAGCTGGGTGAAATCCCCCTTAAAAGCTCTTCAAAAATCGCATATCCCATGAAGAAAGTGAAGACAATGAACTAAACTCTCGCTTAAAAACAATCTGTCCAGGCCCATATTCCGCACATGCGGACAATTGGCCGCACCTGCGGTCCCAGGGTGTGAGCCTGCGTAATTCACTTAACTGGCCAATTCTCGCGCCTGCGACTAACTTGCCGCAGCTGCAGCTTCGAAGGTGCGATGTACCTTCCGCACCAGCGACATCGCAAGTGCGACAAACCCCTCGCACCTGCGGACCTCTCCTACACAGTCAGAACTCGCACCTGCGACCTCCCCTTCCGCTCCTGCGTAATCGCACCTGCGACTCCCCTTCCGCAGGTGCGAAAACACTAGCAAACCAGCACAGCAGATTTCCAAAAACCACTCCAACTTCCTGTCAACCATCCGAAATCAATGACGAGCCCCTGGGGGCCCAAACAAACATACCAACATACCATATATCATTATTCCAACTTAGTCGAGCCTTCGAAACACCAAAAATAACACGAAAACACCAAATTTACATCAAATTCAATCCTAAAAATTTTGAAACTTCTAAATTTTGCCAACTATGCCAAAACCAACCAAAACACCTCCGATTGACCTCAAATTTTGCGCACAAGTCACCTTCAACATTACGGACATGCTCCAACTTTCAGAATCACATTCCGACCTCGATATCAAAACTTCCACTTCCGACCAGATTTCTCAAAAACCTTCAAATTTCTATCTTTAGCCAAATGACGCCAAAATGACCTACAGACATCCAAATTCACTTCCGATCGCGCTCCCAATTCCAGAATAACCATACAGAGCCATTCCTATACTTGGAATCCCAAACAGACATCAACCTCACTGATATGCACTTCAAGCCCAAATTCATGAAATCGTTCTAAAATGCTAACTTCCATAATATACGTCAAAACGCTCCCCGGTTATCCAAAACTCAATCTGGATATACAGCCAAGTTCGAAATTATCATACGAACCTGGTAGTATCTTCGGATCCTGATTCCGAGGTCGTTTACTCAAAATTCCAGTCTTAGTTGATTTCTTCAACCCAAGGCTTCTGAAATGAGAATTTTCCTTTAAATTTAACTCCGAACCTCCTGAATTTCAACTCTGACCATACACACAAGTCACAATACCCAAAATGAAGCTGTTCATGACTCCCAACTATTGAACGATGCGCTGGATCTCAAAATGACCGGTCGGGTTGTTACAATTACTTATATACCAGCAGGGCCCTGACCTGACCTCGTCACTACTCGATCGAGGTTAGGTTTGGCACTTACTGGTACCATTGTGGTGTAATCACGCCCTTTCCTACACATGTTTTCGTGTGTAGACCCAGGTTCTTATTACCAGCCTCGTTCATAGTTGCAGTCGTTGCTGCTGGAGACTTCAAGGTACATTTGCCCGCGCCCATAGGTCCTCAAAGTCCCCCTCCATCACCTTATGTTAATTTTTCCCTCTTTCTGCAGAAAAGGATGTATAGAACAGTTAAAACTTATTAGTAGCTTGTGACTTACGGTGTTCCAAGTTTGGGATTGTTTTGTATATTTCAGAAGCTTATAATTGTATATGCCAAGCAGCTTTCAATTGCTTATTTACATTATTGTTACTGCTAGTAATTAATGTTCATGCTTTCATTTCATTTTCCACAAAGTATTAAGCTTACCTAGTCGTAGAGAGTAGGTGTTGTCACGAAAATTCACGGAGGGATAATTTGGGTCGTGACAAGTTGGTTGTCACGCCTCGAAATCCCACCATCGGGCCGTGATGGCGTCTAACGTTGAACCCTCTAGACAAGCCAACATGTATAGCTAAGCTAACATAACAACATCGATTTAACAAGGTAAGCTAAAACAGTTCACAACTGTCTCAGAAATTAGAGGAAAACAAGACAGAAACGAAGGCATAGGGATGGGAGAGACGCCAAGGCCCACGAACGCCAGCGGGTATACCTTGAAGCCTCTAGGATAAACTGAAAGACACTCCCAATAATGATGTCCTCCGGGTTCGGCTGCGTAATCTGCAGGACATAAAGAAGTGCAGGTATAGCATCAGTACAACCGACCCCATGTATAGGTCAATGCCCAGCCTAACCTCGGTGAAGTAGTGACGAGGCTAGAACCAGACTACCAAATAAACCTATGTAGTTCAAATATATACATATATATATATATATATATGTATATATATATATATATATACAACGAAAAATAAATACAGGGAGAAAACCATCAATAAAGGAAGGGGAACATGCGGTGCGGAGATAACAGTTTCATATAAGAAATATCAAATAAGGAAAAGAATAACAAGGCCAGAAGATCAATAAGGATCAGAAATCACAAACTTGCACGACACCACCCTTCGTGCTTTTACTCTCGTCCTCACTATGCAATATATAATGTAATCAATGTAAATCATGGCACGGCATCACCCTTCGTGCTTTACACTCTTTCCTCACAATATCAAACAATGCACGGCATCACCCATCATGCTTTAACACTCTTGCTCACAATATCAAACAATGCACGGCATCACCCTTCAAGCTTTAAAACTCTTCCTCACCTAAACAGCAATCACAAACAAGGGCAAGGGAGTAACACATGTCACGACCCGTTTTCTAAACCAGTCGGGACCGGCACCCGATCACTTAACATGACCAAGCGAACCATTTGCGCTTATCAAATCTATTATAACTTCAAACTTTATAAGCAATAAGGCAATACTATAAATCAAATTCTTTTAATTAATCTAAATATCTAAAATAAACCAACTCCAAAAATTTATTCGTAAAAAAAGAATGACATACTACTAAGTTATTATCAAAAACATCTGAATCTTAACCCCACGACTATGCCTATGAAGCCTCTACTAATAAACTGACGCACTTCTCAGGACATGATATTTCCTGGCCAGTTCTCTAAGTAAACAAAGAAATAGCTAGATAAATATGAATTTAAGGAATACTCCACGAACAAAAGTGGAGCTCACCAATAGAACTGGAAGAGATGGAAGTCCTAACCCGTAGCCCGTTCACCTGCAAAATCGGTTCTTACGTTGTACCGCAGACCAACGTAGGTTCCCAAAAGAGAACGTCAGTACCATCCATTGTACTCAGTGAGTCTCAACGACAAGGAAGAAACTTTAATAATATATACATTATGAGCAAAGGTTCTAAATGCATAGAAAACATAAAGCTTCTAAGAACAATTCTAAAATAATTGCGTAATTGTACTTTATGAATATTCTAAAAGAATTTCTTTTCATTTTCAAAAAATAAAACTAAAAATAAAAATACATCTCTTTATACTTTGGAGTTCCAACTATCCTGGCCTATTTCTATCTCAGTCACCGTGTGATCGGCACGAGTTTGATCCCAACCTGATCGAATAGGCCCAATTCACGAGGTGCCACTCGTTTCATGGTTCTCAGCGCTCATGTATCATACCTTAGCATGGCTAAGTAAATTCTTAGCAACGAGGCTCTCGGCTCGTGTAGTCCCTACTTTGGCACAAGTAGTTTCAGGAAGTCAATGCCTCGGTTTGGACCCTCGGCCTGGACGATGACCCCTTCTCAGAATAAAGGATACTCCCAAAAAAAAAATTCTTTCTAAAACTTGTTCTTGTGACTTTTCAAGTATAAATCTTTCAACATACTTATTCCGGAATCCTTAAAAGTAAGGTATGTCATACAAGTGAAATAAACATTCAAAATTTATTTCTTAAGATTCTTGCTTCTTCATGAATTTTCAACATGAAAATGGCATATAGAAATAAACAGAAATTTGAAAATTTATGCACATATATCAAAATAATCATCTAAATTCAGCTAAAAATAATTCTAAGCTAATAGGTATTTACTCGCCCCAATTAAGTACATACAAATTCTTTTAACCAATTCATCAAACACCTTGTATGTGTGCTTTTGTGAGTTAAACCACTTTAGTAAAGGGTTATATCAACTCACCTCAAAACTTCTCGAGCCAATATGTGGTCCCAGTCCAATTGACACTAGTCAAACAATCAATTCTACAATAACCAGTGCATTTTAATAAATTTTAAAGGTTCACCCCTAAACATGAAATCTATTGTTGATATAAAGAAAGAAGGGAATTACTATATCTATTACTATTTTAGGATTATTGACAATAGAGAATTTTATATACCTGAGTTCAAGAATTAGTGATTTGTAAAGAACCTTAAAAATTTTCGAGCAATTTTCTAGCTTCCCATGTTCGTATCCGCGTCTGTGTTGTTGTATTCTCGGCCTCCTTTTTTATTTGTTTTGTTTGTTGGAAGGAGGGTTCTACCGATGCCTTTATGATGAGATGTACTTTACTCTCATTCCAAAGGCTTTAAGCCTTTTGTTTTGCATTGTTTTATTCTTTTATTTGTTTTCACCTTTTTTTTTGGACATAACTAGTAATTAAAAAAATATCCACTTTTAATAATTAATAATATTAAAATTACTAATATTTCCCTAACTGTATATCCAATTATTCAAGTGTGTATATATATAATTTAATAATAGTAATTTAATTCTATAATAATTTAATTACACTATAGGCCAGAAAAATAATAATAACAATTTAATTCTATAATTAGCGTGTTTAGAATCTTTTTATAAATTTGAGGAGTGTTACAATCTTCCCCCCTTAAAAACATTAATCCTCGAATGTTGCTAAGGTCTTATTCTTAAGCTAATAATCATTCCTTTGGTCCTTGAACCTCTTAAGTTTTCTTAGCACTCAAAATTTTGGCTAACTCCCTAAATTTTCAAAAATTTCGGCAGAGTTTCCCTTGTAAATTGGACTATCCGAAAAATACCCCTGTCACAAATACCACAACTACACCAACAGCAACCAAATATACCATAACAGGCCATTCATAGGCACCATACACCGCTCATAAACTAGTTACACACACTCCGGCAAGGAGGTACCACAATAACCAACTAATTTCTAAAGCACAACACTTTACAAAAAGTAAATAACCTTAATGAATTAAATATACTCTGGCATGGCACTAAATTATTAAATAACTAAAAATACCCTGACAAAAACTAAATTACTTCATCAACTAAGTATAATCTAGCAAAGACATAAACACATGCTAACTTGTATTTAATAAATGAAATACAAATGTCAAACCAAACTTAGATCACATACCTTTTTCCTCAAATAAATATGGATATTTCTCTATCATATCTTCCTCGACTTCCCACGTATCCTCTTTTGAATCATGATTACTCCATAAAACTTTTACCGATGCTATATCTTTTGTTCTTAACTTTCTTACTTGCCTATCGAGAATTTCTATAGGTACCTCTTATAAGTCAAGCCTTCTTAAATTTCTACGGTAACGACAGGTATTATATGCGACTTATAATGAATGTACTTTCTAAGCATAGAGACATAAAAGACAGGATGAACAAAGGAAAACTCAACGGGCAGCGCTAGCTCATAAGCCACATTTCCTTTCTTCCCTATAATCTCATAAGGTCCAATAAATCTAGGACTGAGTTCCCCCTTCTTACCAAACCTCATAACTCCTTTCATTGGTGAAACTTTCAAAAACACCTTGTCACCAACCATGAACTCTAAGTCACGATGCCTCTGGTCAGAGTAGGACTTTTGACGACTCTGAGCCGCTTTCAGTCTTTCTCTGATTAGCTGGACTTTCTCTAAGGCCTCACAAACAAACTCTGGACCAATCAACGGCACCTCTGTTGGTTCAAACCAACCCACTAAAGACCTACATCTTCGCCCATACAACGCTTCATAAGGAGCCATATCGATGCTAGCTTGATAGCTGTTATTGTAAGCAAATTCTATAAGTGGCAAGAGATCATCCCAATTACCTCTAAAATCTATAACACATGCTCGCAACATATCTTTGAGAGTCTGAATGGTCCTTTCTTCCTGGCCATCAGTCTGTGGATGAAAAGCGGTGCTCAAATTGACCTTGGTACCTAATCTTTTCTGAAATGCATGCCAAAAACATGCCGCGAACTGAGGGACTCTGTCAGATATGATTGAAACTGGAATACCATGCAATCTAAATATTTCTTTAAAGTACAACTGCGCATACTGCTCTGCAGAATCTGTCGTCTTTACTGGTAGAAAATGCGCAGACTTTGTCAGTCGGTCTACAATAACCCAAATTGAATCATGCTTACGGTATGTGCGAGGTAGACCTACTACGAAATCCATATTAATCATCTCCCACTTCCACTAGGCCACCAGGCCTCTGATGCTCGGCTTTGACTTGCTGGCAATTCAAACATTTAGCCACATGATTTGCTACTTGCTTCTTCATGCCTTTCCACCAATACAACTCTTTCAAATCCAGATACATTTTGGTAGCACCTGGGTGGATAGAGTACCTCAAACTGTGTGCTTCTTCCATTATGGCCTTCCTAAGACCATCTACATCAGGCACACATAACCGATCATTCAACTTCAAAACTCCGTCACTTCCAAGAGTGAAAGCGGTGATTTTTTTGTTTCTGACTCCTTCTTTTAACTTCAATAAATACAGATCTTCTTCTTGCTTGGCCTTAACATGTGCAACAAGAGAGTATTGCGCTAAAGAATAAACAATTATACCTCCTTCTTCGGTCTTATCCAATCTAATTCCCTCATTTGCTAGTTTTTGAATTTCTCTACCCAAATTTCGCCTTTGTACTCCAAGATGGGCCAAGACACCCATTGACTTCCTACTAAGTGCATCTGCTACAACATTAGCTTTTCCCGGGTGATAAAGGATATTGATGTCATAATCCTTCAACAGCTCGAGCCACCTTCTCTGTCTCAAATTTAATTCTTTTTGCTTGAAAATGTACTGGAGGCTTTTGTGATCTGTAAACACTTCAGAATGCTCGCCATAAAGGTAGTGTCGCCATATGTTTAATGCAAACACCACTGCTGCAAGTTTCAAGTCGTGGGTGGGGTAGTTCTTTTCATGATTCTTTAACTGTCTGGAAGCATAGGCAATAACTTTTCCATTTTGCATAAGAACACAACCAAGACCCACTCTAGAGGCATCACAATACACTGTGAACCCACCCGAACCTGTCGGCAAGGTTAACACAGGTGCAGTGGTCAACCTCTTCTTTAACTCTTAAAAACTCTGCTCACAAGCGTTTGACCACTAGAACTTAACTGCTTTCTGAGTCAACTTCGTTAATGGAGATGCAAGTGAGGAAAACCCCTCCACAAACCTTCTATAGTAGCCAGCTAACCCCAAGAAACTCCTGATTTCGGTTGGCATTGTCGACCTAGGCCAGTTCTTGACTGCTTCTGTCTTCTGAGGGTCTACTTTTATGCCTTCACTAGATACCACGTGGCCTAAGAATGCCACCGATTGCAACCAAAACTCACATTTTGAAATTTTGGCATAAAGCTCATTCTCATTCAAGGTCTGCAAGGCTATTCTGAGGTGTTCTGCATGATCTTCCTTGCTCTTAGAGTAAACCAAAATATCGTCTATAAACACGATAATAAATGTATCAAGGAATGGCTTGAAATCTCTGTTCACGAGGTCCATGAATGCAGCTGGAGCATTTGTCAACCCAAAGGACACTACTAGAAATTCATAGTGTCCGTAGCGAGTTCTAAAGGCTATTTTAGATATATCTTCTTCTCTGATTCTCAGTTGATGGTATCCCGACCTCAAGTCTATCTTTGAAAAATACCTTGCACCCTGAAGTTGGTCAAATAAATCATCAATTCTTGGCAGTGGGTACTTGTTCTTAATGGTAACTTTATTCAACTGCCGATAGTCGATGCACATTCTGAGACGCCCATCCTTTTTCTTGACAAACAGGACCGGGACACCCCACGGTGAAACACTCGGCCTGATGAAGCCCTTGTCAAGAAGGTCTTTCAACTGTTCTCTCAACTCATTAAGTTCTGCTGGAGCCATCCTATAAGGAGGTATAGATATGGGATGGGTGCCTGGAATGAGATCAATGCCAAAGTCTATGATTCTTTCAGGAGGAAGTCGGGGAAGGTCATCTAGGAAAACTTCTGGAAATTCTCTAAAAATTGGCATTGACTGAAGAGCTGGTGGTTCTGATTCTGGATTAATGATGTGAGCCAAATAGGCGAGACACCCCTTACCGATCATTCGTTGTGCCTTATGGTAAGAAATAAACTTACCTACAAGTGATGTTGAACTACCCTTCCACTCTAAGACTTCTTCATTTGGAAATTAGAACCTGACTATCTTCGCATGACAATCTAACATGGCATAGCAGGAAAACAACCAATCCATACTCATGATCACATCGAAATCCACCATTTCTAATTCTATGAGATCGGCCTTGGTGTTGCGACCTTGGACTAAAACTATACAACCTCTATAGACTCTTGTAACTTTCACTGACTCGCCAACTGGAGTAGATACTAGGAATGGCTCACTAAGTTGTTCAGGTTCTAGCCCGAGGTTAATTGCAAAGTATGGAGTCACATATGAAAACGTTGAACCTGTATCCATTATTGCATAAGCATTATGTGAGCAGACTAAAAGTATACCTGTAATAACTTCTACAGATGCCTCTGTACTCTGACGATCAAGTGTAGCAAACAAACGGGGTTGTCTCCCTCTTTGAATAACTCGATATGGACCTCTGCCTGCCCCATGCCTGGTATGATTATGAGAACCATGAGCCTGAGGTGGTGCAACTACAGTAGCTGAGGAACTAGAAGGACGAGTTGATCCACCACTAAAATTACGTCGCAACTTTGGGCAGTTGGCCTTTATATGACCAATGCCTTCACAATGATAGCAACCATGAAACCAGAACTTGCACTGACCTAAATGTTTCCGCTTATAGGTTCCACAAAGACCTTGTTGGTTTGAACGTTACTCAGCATGATTCTGGCTATGTGAGGATGATGTCCTAAATTTCTGATTCTGGAGAGACTGGTTTCCATAACTCTGAGTACGTCTGAAGTAAGACCCACCACCTGGCTGATGACTGAACTGAGCTAGTGCTAATGACTCCTTATTAGAGGAATCCCTTCCACCTCTGCTGGATGTACCATTAAACCTACCCGTTGTCCGGGCTTTCTTCTTATGTTCTTTTTCTTCTCTCCTTTGTTGTCTATCTTTTTCTAAGTGCTTGGCGAATCCCACAACAGAGGAAAGGCTGCCATACCTACCATTGTAGCTGATGTCGTATCCTTAATGTGATAAGCCAAACCGCAAACAAACCTGCGAATCTTTGCTTTTTCTATTTGAACCATTTGAGGAGCATGCTTAGCCAACCTTATGAATTCCATGTAGTATTCTTGCACACTTTTATTCCCTTGCTTGAATTGTTCGAACTCTGTAGCCTTAGCTTACCTATCCTCTTCTAGGATAAAGTCAGCCACGAAGACCCCTTCAAATTCTTCCCAAGTAGGTGGACCATCATCTTCATCTCTTTCCTTTTCCCACATCTCAAACCAAGTGCCAGCCACATCTCTAAGCTGGTAAGCAGCTAGCTCCACAACTTCATCATCAAATGCTTTCATCGTCCGGAGGGCTTTCTTAACACCCTCCAACCACAACATTGGATCTTCATCAACTGTAGAACCATGGAACACTGGAGGACTCAACTTCAAAAATTCATTCACTCTTGAGGACTCAGAATTTTTTTGTCCATTTGATTGAGGTGGAATCTCATCTCTTCTCTCGTTTTTGTTTTCCATGAAGTCTTTAAACATATCTATAGCGTTGTTGGCTGCATTAAACATCTGACCACCTCTGGAGATGTAGTAGTCTGAGCCGGAGCTGCTGTTGGGGGCCGCACTGCATCCTAAGGCACTGGATCATCATGCTCCACCCCTTCTTCCTGTTCAACCCAGGTTACATGAACCCTATTTGTGGATTTACCCCTCCGAGTTGAAGTCCTTTTTGTTCTGACTTGAGCCACAATAGTAGCAATAGTTTCTTGAGCAGCATCCTGAATGTCGGTGTCAGAGTTGCGAGTACGAGCCATTTCTGCGAGTTTTGGAGAAACGAATACATTAGATAATTTCTTAGAGGTAGGATCTACTGCACGATCTAAAGTATGAAAAAATGAGACTTTTCCTAAATGGTTGTAGCCTCCTGTTTATAAGTATGGCGCGCTTCATACCCATAAACAAGACTCTATTAACACGGCTTCATAGACCCCTAGGACTCTATAAACCTGAGACTCTAACACCAAGTTTGTCACGACCCGTTTTATAAACAAGCCGGGACTGGCACCCGATCACTTAACATGACCGAGCGAACCATCTGTGCTTATCAAATCTATTATAACTTCAAACCTTATATGCAATAAGGCAATACTATAATCAAATTCTTTTAATTAATCTAAATATCTAAAATAAACCAACTCCAAAACTTTATTCGTAAAAAAAAGAATGAAATATTACTAAGTTATTATCAAAAACATCTGAATCTTAACCCCACGACTATGCCTATGAAACCTCTACTGATAAACTGACGCACTGCTCAGGACATTACATTTCCTGGCCAGTTCTCTAAGTAAACAAAGAAATAGCTAGATAAATATGAATTTAAGGAATACTCCATGAACAAAAGTGGAGCTCACCAATAGCACTGGAAGATATGGAAGTCCTAACCCGTAGCCCGTTCGCCTGCAAAATCGGTTCCTACGTTGTACCACAGACCAACGTAGGTTCCCAAAATAGAACGCCAGTACCATCCATTGTACTCAGTGAGTCTCAACGACAAGGACGAAACTTTAATAATATATACATTATGAGAAAAGGTTCTAAATGCATAGAAAACATAAAGCTTCTAAGAACAATTCTAAAATAATTGTAGAATAGTAGTTTATAAATATTCTAAAAGAATTTCTTTTCGTTTTCAAAAAAATAAAACTTAAAATAAAATACTTCTCTTTATACTTTGGGAGTTCCAACTATCCTGACCTATTTCTATCTTAGTCACCGTGTGATCGGCACGGGTTTGATCAAAACCTGATCGAATAGGCCCAATTCACGAGGTGCCACTCGCTTCATGGTTCTCAACGCTCATGTATCATACCTTAGCATGGCTAAGTAAATTCTCAGCAACGAGGCTCTCGGCTCGTGCTCCCTACTTTGGCACAAGTAATTTCAGGAAGTCAACGCCTCGGTTAGGACCCTCGACCTGAACGATGACCCCTTCTCAGAATAAGGATACTCCCAAAAAAATTTCTTTCTAAAACTTGTTCTTGTGACTTTTCAAGTCTATATCTTCCAACATACTTATTCTGGAATCTTCAAAAGTAAGGTATGGCATACGAGTGAAATAAACATTCAAAATTTATTTCTAAAGATTCTTGCTTCTTCATGAATTTTCAACATGAAAATGGAATATAGAAATAACACAGAAATGTGAAAATTATGCACATATATCAAAATAATCATCTAAATTCAACTAGAAAATAATTCTAAGCTAATAGGTATTTACTCTCCCCAATTAAGTACATACAAATTCTTTTAAGCAATTCATCAAACCCCTTGTATGCGTGCTTTTGTGAGTTAAACCACTTTAGTAAAGGGTTATATCAACTCAACTCAAAACTTCTCGAGCCACTACGTAGGCCCTAGTCCAATTGACACCAGTCAAACAATCAATTCCACAATAACCAGTGCATTTTAAATTTTAAAGTTTAACCCCTAAACATGAAATCTATTGTTGATATAAAGAAAGAAGGGAATTACTATACCTATTACTACTTTAGGATAATTGACAATAGAGAATTTTATATATCTGAGTTCAAGAATTAGTGATTTGTAAAGAACCCTAAAAAATTTCGAGCAAATTTCTAGCTTCCCATGTTCGTATCCACGTCTGTGTTGTTGTATTCTCGGCCTCCTTTTTTATTTGTTTTGTTTGTTGGAAGGAGGGTTCTGCCGATGCCTTTATGATGAGAAGTAATTTACTCTCATTCCAAAGGCTTTAAGCCTATTGTTTTGCATTGTTTTATTCTTTTATTTGTTTTCACCTTTTTGTTTTGGACTTAACTAGTAATTAAAAAAATATCCACTTTTAATAATTAATAATATTAAAATTATTAATATTTCCCCAATTGTATATCCAATTATTTAAGTGTGTATATATATAATTTAATAATAATAATTTAATTCTATAATTATTTAATTTCACTATAGGCCAGAAAAATAATAATAATAATAATAATAATAATAATAATTTAATTCTATAGTTAACGTGTCTAGAAACTTTTTATAAATTTGAGGAGTGTAACAAAACAGAATAGAAATAGAAATCCCGGCAACGGAACAATAACAGTAATCTCAACATCCCAGCAAGGGAGACAATATCAAACAATGCACGGCATCACCCTACGTGCTTTAACACTCTTCCTCACAATAGCAAACAGTGCACGACATCACCCTTCGTGCTTTAACACTCCTCCTCATCCAAACAGCAATAACAAACAAAGGCAAGGGAGTAAGCAGGATAAAAATAGAAATCCCGGCAAAGGAACATCAATTTAACAATTAAATCCCGGCAAGGGAACAATAACAGTAATCTCAACATCCCAGCAAGGGAGACAATCACTAAAGAAACAATGACCCGACAAGGGTATATTTTAGTAACTCTTTCTCTTTCTTCCACTTTTATTTTATAATTTACTCTATTACTTGAGCCAATGCTCCAAAGGATTCAATTATCTCATATATCTTCACCATTCGTGCTACAATTTGAGTCAATGCTCCAAAGGAGTTTAAAGATCACAATTCCCTTCACATGCTCTTTACAACATATAGAAATCATCAATTAAATATGAAAGTTATAACAAAATCAGAATATTCGCAATATAAGGACTCACGGTCATGCTAGACACCAACATATAAATACTCGTCACCATGCCTATACATCGTATTTGACAATTAGTAAGTACCAAATAATACTCAACTCCTATTCCCTCAAGCTAAGGTTAGACCAAACACTTACCTCAGGCTGGGGAACCTGAGCCCGCACCTGCGGAGTGGGGACCGCACCTGCGGTTCCTCTCCTGCGGAATATTTTCTGCACCTGCGATAATTGACTAGACCATTGGGTGATCGCACATGCGATGTTGGGGACCGCAGGAGCGGTCCCGCACCTGCTACTAGGCAACCGCACCTGCGGTCACACCAGAATAGGTGCACCAGTAACTATGTTTGCTGGTTTTTAGCCCCGTTAGGTGCTCGGAAGGCACCTGGGCCCACCGGACCCTAGTCCAAATATACCAACGAGTCCCAAATCATAATACGGACTCGCTCGAGCCTTCGGAACACCCAAAACAACGCTAAAACTCAAAATCACACCCCAAACCCCAAGAACCAAACTTAGGAACTTTAAGTTTTCTATACTTCACTAACAACATACCGAACTGACCTGTACAACTCGGAATGACACGAGATTTCATAGATAACTCACCCATCATCCTATGAACTTAACCACGCGATCAAATCGCCAAAATAACATCAAAATCAACGAATCAAACCTCAAAATCACTAGTTTTCTTCAAACTTCATAAACTTTCAAATTTAGAGTTTTAAGTCCGAAAAATGTCAAACGACGTCCGATTTCAACCAAACTTCACAGAAATATCTTAAACCACATATAAGACCTGTACTGGGCACCAGAAACAAAATACAGGCCCGATACCAACATATTCCAACCAATTTTCATTTCATTTTTCTTTATAAATTTCAGAAAGACAATTTTACTCAAAAATTCATTTCTCGGGCTTGGGACCTCGGAATTCGATTCCGGGCATACGCCGAAGTCCCATATTATCCTACGGACCCTCCAGGACCGTCAAATCACGGGTCCGGATCCGTTTACCCAAAATGTTGACCAGAGTCAAATTTACTCATTTTAATATCAAGTTTTAACATTTTTCACGGAATTTCATATTTAAGTTGTCCGGCTACGCGCCCGGACTGTGCATGCAAATCGAGGCAACTAAAGATGAGGTTTTCAAGGCCTCGGAAGTACGGGATGGGTAATAAAAAAGGTAATGACCCCTTTGGGTCGTCACATTGGTATCAGAGCTCTAGGTTCATAGGTATCGTGATCCATAAACCGATTTATTAGAGTCTCACGGATCGGTATGGAGACGTTTGTATTTATATTCAGGAGGCTATGAAACTGTTAGGAATAATAATACTTCTTTGATTTTCTATCGTGTGAGTTATTCGCATCAAATTCTAAAATTCTCTATTCTATTCTTTCTCACAGATGGTGAGGACCGGTACCGGGATATCTGACGATCAGGCACCCGAGCCCTCTGCTAGAGCCACCAGAGGATGGAGCCAGGATAGAGGAGGACCACGCGGTGCAGCTAGAGCACCCGCGCGAGCTACAATAGAGGAGCCCCCAGCAGCTCCAGCTGGAGGGCAGGAACCGGAGGTTCCTATTGCTTCCACCCCTCGAGGAGACTCTAGAGCAGTTCATGAGCATGTTCAGCACCTTAGCTCATGGATTGACTCCACTAGGTCCCTCCACATCTCAGGCCGGGGGAGGGGCACATACCCGCACAGCCCGTACTCCTGAGAAGACGGTCCAGGTTGATCAGGCCCTAGTGTTTATTCCTATGCCACATGTAGCTCCTGTTTAGCATGAGATCAGGACATCTGCTTTTGAGGCGGAGTAGCTTAAACTTGAGAGGTACAAGAAGTACCACCCACCTACTTTCAGCGAATTAGCTTCAGATGATGCTCAGGGTTTTCTGGAGGAGTGTCATCGTATTCTCCGTACTATGGGCATAGCGGAGATGAGTGGGGTTTCTTTCACCACTTTCCAGCTTAGAGAAGCAGCCTATCAGTGGTGGAGTGCTTATGAGATGAGTAGTCCGAACGAGACAACCTCACTCACATGGACTCAATTCTCGGATATGTTTTTGAGAGAGTATGTCTCTCAGAGCCTCAGGGATGCATGGTGTGCAGAGTTTGAGTAGTTGCGCCAGGGTTCTATGACTGTGTTAGAGTATGCAGTCCATTTCAATGAGTTGGCCCGACATGTACCGGCCTTGGTTGCCACAGTTCGGGAGAGGGTTCCTCGCTTTATTAAGGGACTCCACCCCAGTATCAGGATCAGTATGGCCAGGGAGTTGGAGATGGATATCTCTTATCAACAGGTCATGATTATTGCCAGGAGAGTGGAGGGCATGCTTGCCCGGGAAATAAAGGAGAGAGAGGCCAAGAGGTCTCGAGAGACTGGTTATTATTCTGGAGCTCGTGCTCCAAAAACTCACCATGGTAGGGGTTATGTTATTCTCCCCGTTCATTTAGCTCTTCCAACAGCCACCGATGTTCCAGCCCCTTCTAGACCTCAGGAGCCTTATTATGCATCACTTGTATCTAGTGTGCCTCCTGCTCGGGGTGCTATTAGTGGCCAGTCCAGCAGACCTGACCCGAGCTAGTCACAACAGCCATGTCCTCTAAAGGGTTGTTTTGAGTGTGGTGACACTCTCCATATGGTGAGGGATTACCCCAGACTTAGGAGGGGTGCACCTCCACAAACGTTTCAACCACCACGTGCTCCACCAGGTCCTCCGGCCATGACTCCAGCACCAACTACTGCCCCAGCTACTCAGCCAGCTCGAGGTTGTGGCCGGGGAGGTCGAGGTCGCCCTAGAGGGGGAGGCCAAGCCAAATATAATGCTCTTTCGGCTCGTTTAGAGGCATTTTCTTCCAAATCTATCATCACAGGTATTGTTCCAGTCTGTCATAAAGATGCGTCGGTATTATTTGACCTAGGCTCTATGTATTCATATGTGTCCTCTTATTTTTCTCCATATTTGGGCGTATCTCGGGATTCTATGATTTCCCCTGTTTATACGTCTACTCCAGTGAGAGATTCTATTATTGTAGACCGCGTATATCAGTCATGTTTGATTGTTCTTTATTGTTTTGAGACTAGAGCCGATTTATTATTGCTCAGCATTGTAGATTTCGATGTTATCTTAGGCATGGACTGGTTGTCGCCCCATTATGCTATTCTTGATTGTCATGCTAAGATCGTGACCCTAGCTATGCCAGGCTTACCATGATTAGAGTAGAGGGGTACCTTAGAGTATACACCCCGCAGAGTTATTTTATTTCTTAAGGCTCAATGAATGGTTGAGAAGGGGTGTGACGCATATCTAGCTTATGTGAGAGATGTCAGTATTGATACCCCTACAATTAATTCAGTTCCAGTAGTAAAAGATTTCCCAGATTTGTTTCTAGCTGATCTTCCAAGCATGCCACCGGACAGAGATATTGATTTTGGCATTGATTTGTTGACGGGCACTCAGCCAATCTATATTCCTCCATACTGTATGGCTTCTCCTGAGTTGAAGGATCAGTTGCATGAGTTGATTGATAAGGGATTCATTCGTCCCAGTGTGTCACCTTGGGGTGCTCCGGTCTTGTTTATGAAGAAAAATGATGGTTCTATACGTATGTGTATTGATTATCACCAGCTGAACAAGGTTATAGTGAAGAATAGGTACACATTGTCTCACATTGATGATTTATTTGATCAGGTACATGGTGCTAGGGTGTTTTCCAAGATTGACTTAAGTTCAGGCTATCATCAATTAAAGCTTCGAGAGCCAGATATCCCGAAGACTGCTTTCAGGATCAGATATGATCACTATGAGTTTCTTGTCATGTCTTTCGGGGTTACCAATGCCCCAGCAACCTCTATGCATTTGATACACCGTGTATTCCGGCCTTATCTTGACTCCTTCTTCATTATGTTTATTGACAACAATCTAGTGTATTCCTGGGCTCGGGAGGATCATGAGCAGCACCTCAGGACTGTGCTTCAGACTTTGAGAGAGAAGAGGTTGTATGCAAAATTTTCTAAGTGTGAGTTTTGTCTTGACTCAGTGGCACTTTTGGGTCATATGGTATCTAGTGATGGGATCAAGGTGGATCCAAAGAAGGTAGAATTAGTGCAGAGTTGGCCTAGAAAGTCATCAGCTACGGAGATCCGCAAATTTATTGGTTTGGCAGGGTATTACCATCATTTTGTAGAGGGATTTTCATCTATTGCAACACCTATGACCAGGCTGACCCAGAAGGGTGCTCCATTTAGGTGGATAAAGGAGTGTGAGGATAGCTTTTAGAAGCTCAAGACAGCTCTGACCATAGCCCCAGTATTGGTATTGCCTATAGGTTCGGGGTCGTACACGTATATTGTGATGCATCACGGATTGGTCTTGGCGTGGTGTTGATACAGGATGGTAGGGTGATTGCCTATGAGTAAACTATCATGTCCACGATCTTGAGTTAGCATCTATTGTTCACGCCTTGAATATCTAGCACCACTATTTGTATGGTGTTCATTGTGAGATTTACACAGATCATCAGAGTTTGCATCATCTGTTCACGTAAAAGGATCTTAACATGCGTCAGCGGAGGTGGTTGGAGCTATTTAAGGATTATGACATCACTATTTTGTACCACCCGGGGAAGGATAATGTGGTGGCCGATGCTTTGAGTCGTCGGGCGGAGAGTTTGGGGAGTTTAGCATATCCTCCAGAAGTAGAGAGGCCCTTAGCATTGGGTGTTCAGGACTTAGCCAGCCAGTTTGTGATATTGGATATTTCTTAGCTGAGTCGAGTGCTGGCTTGCGTGGTCTCTCGGTCTTCTCTTTATGATCGTATCACGGAGCTTCAATATGATGACCCTCATTCACTCGTCCTTCAGGATAGGGTTCGGTGAGGTGATGCTAGAGATGTGACTATTGGTGATGATGGCGTGTCGAGGATGTAGGGTCGGATATGTGTTCCTAATGTGGATGAGCTTCGGGAGTTGATTCTTGAGGAGGACCACAGCTCGCAGTATTCCAGGTGTCGCGAAGATGTACCAAGATTTAAGACAGCACTCTTTGTAACGACCCGATCGGTCATTTTGTGTTATCGGACCCCATTCCCCTAAATGAAACTTCCCATAGCGGTATTTTAGGATTTATGACTTGCGGGGACTGGTGGTCCAGGGTTTCGGAGGCGTTTTGAGTGCAATAGGAACAATTGGTTCTTTATTGCTGACCTTTAAGGCCAAGTTTGACTTCGATCAACATTTTGGGTAAATGACCCTGGAATCGAGTTTCGTCGGTTCCAGTAGCTTCATGCGATGATTTGGGACTTCGGCGTATGTTTGGATTGGATTTCTGATGACCCGGGGGCATTTCGGCGCCCAATATTGAAATAAGAAGTTCCTTAAGTCCATATTTTGGTTTGGGACGCGTTTTTGTGTTTTCGAGGTCCGAACAAAATTTTGAGACTGGGAATAGTTTCGTTATGTGAATTATGACCTGCCTGCAAAATTTGAGGTCATTCCGAGTAGTATAGACCCACTCGGCGCATTGGAATGAAATCTAGAATTTCTAAAGTTCTTAAGTTGAATTCAAGGGGTTTGGAGGGTGATTTTGAGTTTTAGCGATTTTTTGAGTGTTCCGTAAGCTCGAGCAAGTCATTCATATGATTTGGGACTTGTTGGTATAATTTGTCAGGGGCTCGGGTGGGCCCAGGGGCCTCCCGTACCCCGCACGGAGCCAATAACCAGCAAAATCCAATGCTGGTGCAACTGCTTCTGGTGTGACCGCACTTGCGGTCGCCCAGTCGCAGGTGCGAGACCGCCCCTATGTTCCCCTTCACACAGGTGCAGAAAACCCATGGAACCATCCTCTTTCGCAGGTGCGGACTTGTGCCCGCTGGTGCGAGATTCCTTCGCAGGTGCAACTCCATTGGAGCGGATTTTCCCTCGCAGGTGAGACCCCAGCTCCCAAGCCTAACCTCCGCAGGTGCGGCCATTTTCTTCGCAGGTGCGGGACCGCAGGTCGCAGGTGCGAAAATACCTGTGAGACAGACCTATTTAATGTCCAAAAACACGGGTTTCATCACATAATTCCACCCCCAACCTCCATTGTTGAGCCCAGGAGCTTGAGAAAACTGATGTTCGACCAATTCCTCCAAGAGGTAAGTAATTCCACTCCCTTTTGCTAATTAAATTCATGAATTGTCAACAAAATCCTCTACTAATTCCTAGAAAATTCTAAGTTTTGGGTAGTGATTGGTATTTTAGAAAAATTAGAGAATTTTCCATTTAAGGCTATGAATTCTTATATAAATCATATAATTTAGGTCCTTAGGCTTCGGGTGAGTGATCGCTTCGAGAATTTTCGGAATCCGAGCTTGTGGGCCCGAGGTTGGTTTTTAGAATTTCCTCAAGAATGTCAAAAATTGGGTAGGCTAGAATGAATTTCCTACTTTGAGCATGCATTGATGTTGTTGAACTATATTTGGCTAGTTGCGAGCCGTCGAGGGTAGATTTCGGAGATTCGGGCGCATCCTTGATCCGAAGGGTGGTTTCGTTGCGAGGTGAGTCTTCTTTCCAACATTGTAAGGGGGAAATGTCCCCATAGGTTCATTGTTTGCTATGTATACATGTTGTGGGGGCCGTGTACGTACCATGTGACGAGAGTCCGTACGTAGCGACTATATTGCTATGTCGGGTAGCTTTAGGACTCACGAGCATGCTACTATGTGCCTTATTTGTACCTTTTATGTGATAAGAGTTAAAATTGTTGTTAAATTGTTATGGAAACATGAAACATTTTTATTTGGATCCCAGTTGGCTATTTGTGGTATTGTCACAGTCCTGTTGAGTTCACTGTTGAGTTGGTACACACATGTACTTATATATACATATATACACTTGATATCGAGTCAGCACACGAGTCACAGGGATGATGCGCGACCGTGGTATAGCTTATTATTATTATTATCGAGTCAGCACACGAGTCACAGGGATGATGCGCGACCATGGGATAGCTTATTATTATTATTATCGAGTCAATACACAAGTCGCAGGGATGATGCGCGATCCTAGGATAGCCTATTATTATCGAGTCAGCACATGAGTCTTAGGGGATGATGCGCGATCGTGGGATAACTTATTATTGTATCGAGTCAGCATGCGAGTCGCAGGTATGATTCGCGATCGTGGGATAGCTTTATGACCCCAGTCCTTATGACCACCTTTATGACTCCGGCCGGTTGTCTCGTCCTTGTATGTGTATGTCCACTTGAGTTTGAGTCGCTTAATATAAAAATGGGAGTGTCAAGCATTAGTTAAGAGTAAGTTTTTGGTACCTTGTTGTCCTTTTTTAGTTATTATTTTATTTTCGTTATTTTCTACATACTTGTTGCTCACTGTTTTTCCATGTCTATTGTTTTAGCCATATTTCGTCATATATATTATATTGTTGGACCTTAGTGAGTATCTAGTCGACCTCTCGTCACTACTCCTTCGAGTTTGGGAGGGATACTCACTAGGTACATATCTATTACGTACTCATGATGCACTTCTTCTTTTCTTTATGTACTTGACTGTACAGGTCAGGAGGCTAGCACATCTGACTATCAGGCCGGAGCTAGATACTGACTGGGCGGAGTCGACTTCGCGGTGAGCTGCTCTTCTTGGTGATCTCTAACAGCACCCTGGAGTTTCCTTTTGTTATTTCCCCCGTCTACTTCATTCAGACTATGGTATTGTATATATTTATGTATTCTGGTGTATTCTGATAGTTGTCCGTGATACTCGTGACACTAGTTCCTGGTACACACGTGCGTACATTTTTGGTTTTTGGGCTGCATTTTCATACATACGATTATCTTGTAACTCACGTATCAGATGTCTTATTTTCATGTCACCGGCTAATATCATGTAAATAAATGCTTAAAACTGGTAAAAGTTGGATTAATTAAATCACATGGGAAGGGTAACACTTAGTAGAATTTATGTTGGCTTGCCTAACCCTGTTGTTGGGCGCCATCACAACCCATGTGGGAAATTGGGTCGTGATAACGTAGTATCAGAGCACTAGGTTCACCTAAGTCTCACGAGTGCCAGGCGAACCCAGTAGAGTCTTGCGAATCGGTACAGAGACGTCTGTACTTATCTTTAGGAGGCTATAGGATGTTAGGAAACCTCTACTTGTTCTTACTCTATCGTGCAGTCTATGATTTACTAAATTCATGATTCTATTCTCTCACAGATGGTGAGGACGCATGCATCTCATGTGCCTGATCCGAGAGAGGGTGTCGGCTCCGCCGCTCGAGGCCGTGGTAGGGGCAGGGGTAGGGCACCTGCCTGTGGTAGGGGACGAGGGCGTCCTAGAGCTATACCGGTCCCGCCACCAGAGGACCCTATACTAGAGGAGCAGGATGAGGTGCCCCCAGCAGATCCGGCACCCACACACTTTATGAAGGCGTCGGGTTTTCAGGCAGCCATGGGCCGTATGATGAGATTCATAGACACCATGTCCCAGGCTGGCTTATTTCTAGAAGACCCTGTCACTTCACAGGCGGGAGGGGGAGCCCAGACCCCTACTACCCAGGCCATAGGTCCGACAGCAGCATTACATCCCACCCCGGGTACACTGCTCGTGGATGATGTCCAGCCTACAGCAGCAGCACCAGAACCCAGACCAATTGTGGGTGGCGACTAGCATAAGATGTTAGACAGATGGACCCGCTTACGACCTCCAGTCTTCGGGGGTGAGCGAGGGGAGGATGCCTAGGATTTCATTGATAGGTGTAGGGATAGACTGCACAACATGGGAATTGTAGCGTCCCATGGGGTAGATTTCACTGCATTCCAGTTAGAGGGCAGAGCTGCGAGGTGGTGGCAGTCTTATATTCTCAGCAGGTCGGTCGATTCTCATACTATCACTTGGGATCAGTTCATGTAGATGTTCTTTGACAGATATATTCCACCCTCTGAGAGGGAAGAGCTGAGGGGTCAGTTTGAGCAGTTGCAGCAGGGGCAGATATCTGTGACGGATTATGAGGCCAAATTTTCAGAGCTGTCACGCCATGCTCTTATGATATTACCCATTGATGTTGAGAGAGTTCGGAGGTTTGTAGCAGGGTTGCATCCAGGTATTAGGTCCACCATGGCTCGAGAGGTGGAGATGGGTACCCCGAACCAGCTTGTGGTCGAGATAGCTCGACGGATTGAGGAATACCGGATGAGGAGCAGGGAGCAAGGTCAGCAGGACAAGAGGGCCAGATTTGTAGGTGATCTTAGAGGTGCTCCAGCTAGGGGCAGCGGTCAGTTTGGAGGCAGTCGGTCCAGCAGGCCTCCATATGTGGCACCTCCACCACCTCCTCGAGGTGTCCCAGTTAGGCCCCAATACAGTGCCATTCCAGAGCGCTCCTATCGGCCTCCAGCTATTCAGGGTTCTCTCAGTGGTCATTCCAGTCATCAGAGGTCTTTCGATCCTTATTTCAGTGCTATGCTTGAGGGCTCTCATCGCCCTCTGGCCATCCAGGATTCTTCTTCGGGTCAGCAGGATTTATCATCTACAAGATGCTTCGAGTGTGGGAACTTAGGCCATATGAGAAAGTATTGTCCCAATTACTGGGGCAAGGCCGTGCAGCAGAGTCACCACCCCGCGATTTCAGCACCAGCAGTTTGATCGCCTAGAGGTGGGAGTCAGGTTTGCAGGGGTTGTCTTAGAGGGGGGACAGTCGGAGGGGGTCAGTCAGCTCCAGCTCATTCTGGGGGAGCTCAGCCTTCAGGTGCTCCAGCCAGGTTTTATGCCTTTCCGGCCAGATCAGATGCAGTGGCCTCAGACGCCGTGATCACAGGTATTATCTCAGTATGTGGTAGAGAGGCTTCAGTGTTATTTGATCCGGGATCCACTTATTCATATGTTTCAGCCTTATTTGCTCCTTTATTGGATATCTCTCGAGAGTCTTTAGGATCTCCTATATATGTGTCCACTCCTATGGGCGACTCTGTGGTGGTAGACCGGGTGTATCGGTCTTGTGTGATCACCTTCCGTGAGTTTGAGACCAGAGCCGACCTTTTACTGCTCGACATGGTAGATTTTGAGGTTATTCTGGCCATGGATTGGCTATCTCCTTATCATGCCCTGTTCAATTGCCATGCCAAGACAGTTACTTTAGCCATGCCTGAATCTTCTAGGCTGGAATGGAGGGGTTCTTCAATTAGAATATCCAGCCGGATTATTTCATTCTTGAAGGCTCGACATATAGTCGAGAAGGGTTGTCTAGCCTATTTGGCTTATGTGCGGGACACCACCGCCGAGTCTCCAACGATTGATTCCATGCCAGTTGTTCGAGAGTATGCTGATGTATTTCCTTCGGATCTTCTGGGCATGCCTCCGGACCGTGATATTAATTTCTGGATTGATTTAGCCCAAGATACTCAGCCTATATCTATCCCTCTGTATCGTATGGCTCCGAAAGAGTTGAAGGAGTTGAAGGAGCAGCTTGAGGAGTTGTTAGCTAAGGGGTTCATCAGACCGAGTGTGTCGTCGTGGGTGCTCCAGTTCTATTTGTGAAGAAGAAGGATGGGTCTATGCGGATGTGTATTGATTACCGCCAGTTGAACAAGGTTACCATTAAGAACAAGTATCCCTTGCCGCGCATCGATGATTTGTTTAACCAGTTACAGGGTGCTAGTGTGTTTTCTAAGATTCACTTGAGATCAGGGTATCATCAGTTGAAGATTCGGGCTTCAAATGTTCCGAAGACTGCTTTTCGTACGAGGTATGGCCATTATGAGTTCATGGTGATTTCCTTTGGTTTGACTAATGCCCCAGCAGCCTTTATGGACTTGATGAATAGGGTGTTCAGGTCGTATATTGATTCCTTCATCATTGTCTTCATTGATGACATTTTGATTTACTCTCGTAGCCTGGGGGAGCACGAGCAACATTTGAGAGTCGTGCTCCAGACCTTGCAAGAGCAGAAGCTATATGCTAAGTTCTCCAAGTGTGAGTTTTGTTTGGATTCCGTGGAATTTTTGGGGCATGTGGTATCCGGAGAGGGTATCAAGGTTGATCCTCAGAAGATTGAGGCAGTTCAGAGTTGGTCGCATCCTACTTCAGCTACTGATATCAGGAGTTTTTTGGGCCTAGCAGGTTATTATCGCCAATTTTTAGAGGGTTTCTCTTCTATTGCAGCTCCATTGACCAGACTGACTCAGAAGAATGCCCCGTTTCGATGGTCTGACGAGTGTGAGGCGAGCTTTCAGAAGCTCAAGACAGCATTAACCTCAGCACCAGTTCTAGTATTGCCATCCGGTTCTGGGAGGTACATGGTGTATTCCGATGCTTCACGCGTTGGCTTGGGGTGCGTGTTGATGCAGGAGGGGAGAGTTATTGCTTATGCTTCACGCCAGTTGAAGGCTCATGATAAGAACTACCATGTGCAAGATTTGAAGTTGGCGGCGATTGTTCATGCTCTTAAGATCTGGAGGCACTATTTGTATGGGGTGTCCTGTGAGGTCTACACCGACCACCGCAGCTTGCAACACTTATTCAAACGGAGGGATCTTAATTTGAGGCAGCGCAGATGGCTTGAGTTGTTGAAGGATTATGATATTACCATTCTTTATCACCCGGGCAAGGCTAATACGGTGGCGGATGCGTTGAGCCGGAAGGTTGAGAGTATGGGTAGCTTGGGTAATATTGCAGCGGAGGAGAGACCTCTAGCCTTTGACATTCAGTCCTTGGCCAATCGCTTGGTAAGATTAGATCTTTCAGAGCCTCGTCGAGTAGTGGCATATGTGGTTGCTCAGTCTTCGTCATTAGGGGAGATTAAGTCCCGACAGTTCTATGATCCGTGCTTGGCAGATCTTCGGGAAACAATGGTTCAGGGTAGGGCCAAGGAGGTTACTATTGGCGAGGATGGTGTTATGAGACTTCAGGGTCACTTATGTGTTCCTAATGTTGATGTCCTGAAAGAGGAGATTCGAGAGGAGGCGCACAGTTCTCGATATTCTATTCACCCTGGTGCTAGAAAGATGTATCGTGATTTGAAGTAGCATTTCTAGTGGAGGCGAATAAAGAAGGACATTCTGGAGTATGTGACTAGGTGCCTCAATTCCCAGCAGGTTAAGTATGAGCACCAGAGGCCAGGAGGCATACTTCAGAAGATGCCCATTCCTGAGTGGAAATGAGAGTGCATTGCTATGGACTTCGTGGTTGGATTACCTCGGACTTCGTGGAAGGTTGACGCGGTTTGGATCATTGTGGATACATTGACCAAATTGGCGCATTTCATTCCAGTGGCTACTACATATTCATCTGAGAGGTTGGCACAGATCTACATTCGGGAGATAGTCCGGTTGCATGGTGTGCCGGTGTCCATCATATCAGATCGAGGCCCTCAATTCACCTCGCACTTCTGGAGAGCATTGCATAGTGAGATGGGCACCCAGATAGACCTCAGGGCGTACAGTTCATATATTGGAGGACATGCTCAGGGCATGTGTGATTGATTTCGGGGGTCAGTGGGACCAGTTCTTTCCTTTGGCCGAGTTTGCTTACAATAATAGTTATCAGTCCAGCATTGAGATGGCACCATTTGAGGCTTTGCATGGTCGACGATGTCGTTTCCCTATCGGGTGGTTTGAGCCCGGCGAGGCTAAGTTATATGGCACCGACCTGGTGAGCGATGCCTTGGAGAGAGTGAAGTTGATTCAGGAGAGACTCCGTACAGCACAGTCCAGACAGAAGAGTTATGCGGATCAGAGGGCGCGTGATGTAGCATTCATGGAGGGAGATAGGGTCCTATTGAAAGTTTCGCCTATGAAGGGTATTATGAGGTTTGGGAAGAAGGGCAAGCTGAGCCCAAGGTTTATAGGTCAATTAGAGGTGTTGAGGCGAGTTGGGGAGGTTGCTCACGAGCTAGCCTTGCCTCCCAGCTTATCAGGAGTTCACCCAGTGTTTCATGTATCCATGCTCCGGAGGTACCACAGTGACTTCTCTCATGTGGTCGATTTCAACACTATTCAGTTGGATGAGAGTTTGGGCTACGAAGAGGAGCCAGTTGCTATTGTTTATAGACAGGACCGCCAGTTGAGGTCCAAAAGAGTTTCTGCCATAAAGGTCCAGTGGAGGGGCCAACCACTTGAGGAGGTGACCTGGGAGTCCGAGGAGGATACGCGAAGCAGATATCCACACTTATTCAGCACTTCAGGTACGATTCTAGACCCGTTTGAGGACGAACGTTTGTTTAAGAGGTGGAGAATGTAACGACCCGACCGGTCATTTTGCGCTATCGTACCTCGTTCCACTAAATGAAACTTCCCATAGCGGTATTTTAGGATTATGACTTGCGGGGACTGGTGGTCTGGGGTTTCGAAGGTGTTTTGAGTGCAATAGGAACAATTGGTTCCTTAAGGCTGGCCTTTAAGGCCAAGTTTGACTTCGCTCAACATTTTGGGTAAACAACCTCGGAATCGAGTTTCGTCGGTTCCAGTAGCTTCGTGCGATGATTTGGGACTTAGGCGTATGTTCGGATTTGGTTTCTGATGACACGAGGGCATTTCACTGCCCAATATTGAAATAAGAAGTTCCTTAAGTCATAATTTTGGTTTGGGACGCGTTTTTGTGTTTTCGAAGTCCGAACGGAATTCCGAGACCGATAATAGTTTCTTTATGTTAATTATGGCCTGCCTGCAAAATTTGAGGTCATTCCGAGTAGTATAGACCCTTTTCGGCGCAATGGAATAAAATCTATTCTTAAGTTGAATTCAAGATGTTTGGAGAGTGATTTTGAGTTTTAGCAATGTTTTGAGTGTTCCGTAAGCTCGAGCGAGTCCGTCATATGATTTGAGACTTGTTGGTATAATTTTTCAGGGGCTCGGGTGGGCCCAGGGGCCTCCCGGACCCCGCACGGGGCCAAAAACCAGCAAAATCCAATGCTGGTGCAGTTGCTTCTGGTGTGACCGCACCTGCGGTCCCCTTCACGCAGGTGCGGAAAACCCATGGACCCCTCCTCTTTCGCAGGTGCGTACTTGTACCCGCTAGTGCGAGTCTGCTAATGCGGGATTCCTTCGCAGGTGCGACTCTGCTGGTGTGAATTTTCCCTCGCAGGTGCAACCCCAGCTCCCAGGAGGTGCGGCCATTTTCTTCGCAGGTGCAGGATCGCACCTGCGGTCCCAAAGTTCAGGTGCAAAAATCCTTGTGAGACAGGCCTATTTAATGTCCAAAAACAGGGGTTTCATCACATAATTCCACCCCCAACCTCCATTGGTGAGCCCAAGAGCTTGAGAAAACTGATCTTCAACCAATTCCTCCAAGAGGTAAGTAATCGCACTCCCTTTTGCTAATTAAATTCATGAATTGTCAAGAAAATCATCTAAGAATTCCTAGAAAAATCTAAGTTTTGGGTAGTGATTGGGATTTTAGAAAATTCTGAGAATTTTCCATTTAAGACTATCAATTCTTGTATAAATCATATAATTTAGGTCCTTAGGCTTCGGGTGAGTGATCCCTTCGAGAATTTTTGGAATCCGAGCTTGTGGGCCCGAGGTTGATTTTTAAAATTTCCTCGAGAATGTCAAAAATTGGGTAGGCTAGCATGAATTTCCTACTTTGAGCATGCATTGATGTTGTTGAACTATATTTGGCTAGTTGTGGGCCGTCGAGGCTAGATTTCATAGATTCGGGCACATCCTTGATCCGAGGGGTGGTTTCGTCGCGAGGTGAGTCTCCTTTCCAACCTTGTAAAGGGTAAATGTCCCCATAGGTTCCTTGTTTTCTATGTATACATGTTGCGGGGGACGTGTACGTACCAAGTGATGAGAGTGCGTACGTAGCGACTATATTGCTATGTCGGGTAGCTTTAGGACTCACGAGCATGCTACTATGTGCCTTATTTGTACCTTTTATGTGATAAGAGTTGAAATTGTTGTTAAATTGTTATGGAAACATGAAACATTTTGATTTGGATCCCAGTTGGCTATTTGTGGTATTGTCATAGTCCTGTTGAGTTCACTGTTGAGTTGGTACACACATGTACTTATATATACATATATACACTTGATATCGAGTCAGCACACGAGTCGCAAGGATGATGTGCGACCGTGGGATAGCTTATTATTATTATTGTTATCGAGTCAGCACACGAGTCGCATGGATGATGCGCGACCGTGGGATAGCTTATTATTATTATTATCGAGTAAGCATATGAGTCGCAGGGATTATGCGCGATCGTGGGATAGCTTATTATTATCGACTCAGCACACGAGTCGCAGGGGATGATGCGCGATCGTGGGATAGCTTATTATTATCGACTCAGCACACGAGTCGCAGGGGATGATGCGCGATCGTGGGATAGCTTATTATTGTATCGAGTCAGCAAGCGAGTCACAGGTATGATTCGCGATCGCGGGATAGCTTTATGACCCCAGTCCTTATGACCACCTTTATGACTCCGGCCGGTTGTCTTGTCCTGGTATGTGTATGTCCACTTGAGTTTGAGTCGCTTAATATAAAAATGGGAGTGTCAAGCATTGGTTAAGAGTAAGTTTTTGGTACCTTGGTGTCCCTTTTTAGTTATTATTTGATTTTCGTTATTTGCTACATACTTGTTGCTCACTGTTTTTCCATGTCTATTGTTTTAGCCATATTTCGTCATATATATTATATTGCTGGACCTTAGTGAGTATCTAGTCGACCTCTCGTCACTACTCCTTCGAGTTTGGCGGGATACTCACTGGGTACATATCTATTATGTACTCATGCTGCACTTGTTCCTTTCTTTCTGTACTAGACTGTACAGGTCAGGAGGCTAGCACATCTGACTATCAGGCCGGCGCTAGATACTGACTGGGCGGAGTCAACTTCGCGGTGAGCTGCTCTTCTTGGCGATCTCTAGCAGCACCCTGGAGTTTTCTTTTGTTATTTCCCCCGTCTACTTCATTCAAACTATGGGATTGTATATATTTATGTATTCTGGTGTATTCTGATAGTTGCCCGTGATACTCGTGACACTAGTTCCTGGCACACACATGCATACATTTTGGGTTTTTGGGCTGTATTTTCGTACATACACTTATCTTTGACTCACGCATCAGATGTCTTTTTTTCATGTCACCGGCTAATATCATGTAAAAATGCTTAGTACTGGTAAAAGTTGGATTAATTAAATCACATGGGAAGGGTAACACCTAGTAGAATTTATGTTGGCCTGACTAACCCTGTTGTTGGGCGCCATCACGACCCATAGCTATTTCTGCTATTGTGATTTTCCGGGAGGTTTCGTTTTGGTTTTAGGAGTGTTTTGGGACAATTAATCCCTAAACGGGAGCTTAAACCTTAGGATTTGGACCGTAGTCGGAATTGTGTGAAGAAGACTCCGGAATGGAATTTTGTCAGTTCCATTAGCTCCGTTAGGTGATTTTGAACTTAGGGACGTGTCCGAATTGTGTTTTGGAGGTCTGTAGTTCATTTAGACTTGAAATGGCAAAAGTCGAAATTTTGGAGATTTTGCTCAGCATTGGAATTTTTGATATCGGGGTTGGATTCTGATTCGGAAGTTGGTATATTTCCATATGGTTGAATATGACTTGTGTGCAAACTTTTGGGTCAATCGGGCGTGGTTTAATAGGTTTCGGCATCGGTTGTCGAATTTGGAAAATTCTAAGTTCTTTAAGTTTGAATCGGAGGATGATTCGTGGGTTTGGTGTTGTTTGATGTGGTTTGAAGGCTCGACTAAGTTCGTATGGTATTTAGTATTGGTTCGAATGTTTGTATGAGGTCTCGGGGGCCTGGTGAGTTTCGCGTGCTTAACGGATTTAATTGAGACTTAAGAAAATGGTTAAAGTTGTTGTATCTGGTGTAATCGCACCTGCGCACTTTGGGTCGCAGATACGGATTTGGGCCTTGTCCATCTGGGGCCGCAGGTGCGACGAGTTGTCCGTAAAAGCGGATGCGCAGAAGCGATAGGGGATCGCAGGAGCGGGCTCGCAGGTGCAGCCTAGTGCTCGCAGATGCGGTCCCAGCCGATTTAAGTTTTTTTTGCACCTGCGATGGTTGTTCCGCAGGTGCGGGGCCGAAAATGTGAGTAAGTAACCGCAGGTGTGTTTAATTGGGAGAAAAGAGGCTAAATCGAGGGTTTGATTCATTTCTTCATTTTTGGACTTGAGAGCTCGAAAATTGGCGATTCTTTGAGAGATTTTCAGAGAGAGCTTTGGGGTAACGATTCCTAACTCATTTTTGGTTGTATTTCATTAATCTATATTGTTTTCTCCATTTAGTTTTGGATTTGGATTGAAAAGTTGGGAAATGGGGGAAAAGTTCTCCAACTGAATTTTCTGAGTTTTGATTGGGATTTAGACATTGAATTTGGACAATTTTGGTACGAGTGAACTTGTGAGTGAATGTGTGTTCATATTTGGTAACTTGTACTCGATTCTGAAACGTGGGCCCGAGGAGACTTTCTGGGAAAATTTCCAATTTCTTGCTTTAGTGTTGATTTCAGTAGCTAAATTAGTTCCTTGTAATTGTATTCATGTTATGTAATTGATTATGGCTAGATTTGGGGCATTCGTAGTCGGATTTTTGTGGAAATAGCGGTGTTTCGGATTGATTTGAGCTTGATTCGAGGTAAATGGCTTACCTAATCTTGTTTGGGGGGGAAAGGAACTCCCCTTAGGATTGGTACTCGTTTTTTATATATGAATGACGTGTACGTGAGGTGTTGAGTACGTACACGGGCTAGTTGTAAAAACCCGATTTTTACTAAGTAATAACTTCTTTTTCCTTCTTATTTGAGTGTTATCAGCATGTGTAGTATCCTGCCAGACTAGAACAACATGGCTACTTGCCTTAACTGTTTATCTGAACTACGTGCAACATGTTTATTGAAATTTACCTGTTTTATCTTAACTTGTACTTAGGCTGAATTTTAGAATTTCGTGTTGTAATTATTGAATTCTATTGTTTGGGCTGCATATTTACTTCGGGACTACGGAACGGCTTTCTGGGATCCCCCTGTTTTTCATATTTACTTTGGGACTACGAAACGGTATTCCGGGAGATCCCCCTGTTCTGCATATTTACTTTCGGACTACGGAACGG
Source organism: Nicotiana paniculata (assembly GCA_005239505.1). Taxonomy (NCBI): domain Eukaryota; kingdom Viridiplantae; phylum Streptophyta; class Magnoliopsida; order Solanales; family Solanaceae; genus Nicotiana; species Nicotiana paniculata. Next base: position 34,781 of record ML309318.1, on the reverse strand, counting down.
CATTCCGTGAGATCTCCCTGTCTTGCATATTTACTTTGGGACTACAGAACGGTATTCCGAAAGATCCCCTTGCATATTTACGTTTGGGACTACGAAACGGTATCTCGGGAGATCTCCTGTTGCATTTCTCTGTACCGAGCTGTTATCTTTCTATGATTTTCTTTCTTGTTCAATTTCAGTACTTATTTTACTGCGATATTTTATTCTTGCCTTGCTTTATTACTTATACTAGTAGGGCCCTGACCTGACCTCGTCACTACTCGACCGAGGTTAGGCTTGGCATTTACTGGGTACCATTGTAGTGTACTCACACCCTTTCCTGCACATGTTTTCGTGTGTAGATCTAGGTTCTTCTTATCAGCCTCGTTCATAGTTGCAGTCGATGCTGCCGGAGACTTCAAGGTACATTTGTCAGCGCCCGCAGGTCCTCAGAGTCCCCCTCTATCCCTTTATATTCCTTTTTTCCTCTTTCTGTAGAAAAGGATGTATAGAACAATTAAGATTTCTTAGTAGCTTGTGACCAGTGGCGAAGCTAGAAATTTTTATAAGGGTGTTCAAATTTAAAATAAGTGAAATTTTTTTTCGATAAAGGGTGTTCAATATGTTTTATATACCTCTAAAATATAATATTTTACTTACGTACACAGTGCAATTTTTCGACAAAGGGTGGTCAGTTGACCACCCTTAACACCATGTGGCTTCGCCACTGCTTGTGACTTACGGTGTTTCGGGTTTTGGGATTGTTTTGTATATTTCGGAAGTTGATAATTGTATTTGCCGAGCGGCATTCAATTGCTTATTTAGATTATTGTTACTGTTAGTTATTTATGTTCATGCTTTCATTCTATTTTCCAAAAAGTATTAGGCTTACCTAATCGTCACGATAATTTAGAGAGAATTTGGGTCGTGGTACAGTGTTGAAAGAAATTATGCAAGCCAAAGCAGCAGCGTTTTCATCTTCATCAAGTCGTTTTCTTGACGTTTCACGATTATGATGAGAAAAGATAAGAGCAAGATCGTCCATATTCTTTTTCTTAATTAACTAAAGAGAGCAAATTAACGTATGTACAGGGATGAGAAAAGATAACAAAATAATATGTGTAATACTTGCTTTTATAGTGCTGAAAAAACAATTTCATATTACTTCCTCTATTTATTTTTACTTGTCTACTATTTTATAATTAGATTTTTTACTTTTACTTGTCCCATTGCGCATATTAAAAGAAAAAATAATTTATTTTTTCTGTTTTGTCATTAACATTAATTACTCATTCTAAATTATTTTCTAAATCCATTAAAACTATACACCAATTAATATGAATATCATGGTAAATTATACATTTTATTTATTATTTTTTAAGATGCGTGCAAAGCCAACAGTGACAGTTGCTTAAATTATAAAATCATGGTAAATTATAAAAGGAAGTTGAAAGTTGCTTAAACTGCTACTGATGTGACACCTTAACTTCTCACGTTGTGATTTCAGCTATCTCGTTTTGCATGCACTGTTTCCTTTTAAGCAAATCTTTAATATAACAAAAAAGGTTTTCAAATTTTGTATTTCTTGTTGTGTCTTAGTATAATCATACGATATTCGAAACATGTTTCCTCGACTAAATCAGGATTCGAATTTAAAAGATTTACTTAAAAGACAGCCTCGTGTATAATGTATCCTGAGCTCACGTACGGTCCGAGGAAAATTTCATCTATCTCACCGCTGATTGTTTTATGTTTTGAATAAAAGGGTGGAGTAGGGCAGGCGGCTAAGGAGGTTTAGTTAAATGTGAACCAATATTACCCAGTTCCCATTAGTATCTTAATTAAGTATGTTATCTATTATTACTCACATGCGGAATTGAAAGTTAGTCTAGTTTAATATCCATAAATGAAAGTTAAAGTACAACATCTTGCCAGTAAATTATCATTATATTCAAATACTCGGAACATTTGACACTTGTATTGTCATGGGCGGCTTTGCAGCCATGCCCCATGACCCCTTGGACGTGTCCCTCGTGTCCTGGCAAACCTTCCAACGCCTAGCGCCACAGACGGCCCCGTCGTGTCCTGGCAAGCCTTCCAATTGGCGGACAGCAACTGCAGTGACATCAGTTGCTTAGCCTTACGTCGCCCTTCCAGGGAATCTCAGGAAGGCGCCGTGTAACAATTGGTATCAGAACCTAGGCTCGACATCGAACGAGGGAACGCATTGCCATTACCACCATTTCTGACCATGGTGAATCATGGGACTGCATTGCGGCCCTTGAAGAGATAGTTGACGTATTATGACCCATCGTAAATACGGTGCCTGGACTACAAACCAGCCTAGTGCAAAGGTTGGACGACCTGGACCACAGAATGCTACAGGCCGAAGTTGACATAGAAAACATCAGTCCCGACTCTGAAGGAGACGGGAAAATGGCAGCCACTGAGGCAGCTGAAATGTTTTGTAAATTCGAGGGCCTCCAACAGGAGCGTGTCGAGGATTTAGCCTACAGGGAACAAGAGGAAGATAGGGTGACTGCCATGCAGCAAATTATAGACAACTTGACAGGCCAGCTCAATGTCATCAATGTTGCTCTACAGTGCTTGCTTCGAGGAAGTAGAAACCAAATCGGGGGTGCTGTGAACCTCGCCCCTGCAACACAAAAACTGAAAATTCCTGAGCCAAAGCCATACAGTAGATCCCGAAATGCTAAAGAAGTGGAAAATTTTATCTTCGACATCGAGCAGTACTTCGATGGTGTGCGAGGCCTAGAAAAAGCCAAGAATAGAAATTGTTACCATGTATCTTCAGGGTGATGCTAAACTCTGGTGGCGAGTGAAGTACGAAGCCATTAGGGTCGGTGAAGATGCTCAGGAAACATGGGCAGAACTGAAGGCAGCCATGCGCCAACAGTTCTTCCCCGAAAATATTGAGTACAATTCAAGGAGAAAACTACGGGAGCTCCGCCTGACCAAATCAGTGAGGGATTACGTACGAGAATTCTCCGCGCCCATGCTGAACATCCATGACATGGGGGACAAGGAAAAGCTCTTCAAATTCCTAGAAGGGTTGAAATTTTATGCCTGCATGGAGCTGCAAAGACAAAGGGTAGATACCCTACCCAAGGCGATCCAAGTAGTGAAATGTCTTGGGGACTATCAAGTGGAAACTCGGAAGGATAGGCCTCAACCGCCTATCCGAGCGGAATAGAAAGGAGGCTAGTCTAACCATAGTGGCCCTAATAGAAATGGGGGAGACTAGAGTGCCACCAAATCAAAGACTCATTCCTCAAGTAGCAACAGTGTTGCCTCAAATACAAATGATCAGGGGAGAAAGCCCCCTTCAGGATGCCTTCATTCTGTCGGTGCACATTGGAATAATGAATGCGCGCATGCACAGATGAACGACCATCAAGCTTTTAACGATGGGACAGATGACGAAGCAGATGATGCGGAGCAGACCAAACCAGTAGGTGCCTTTAATGCAATTATTGATTCTATTTCTGAGGCATTGGCGGGAACTAGTGCTGGTATCCGTAAGAAGAAGGACCCCTGCCCAATCACCAAGAAAGTGAAGAAGAAGAAGAAGAATGAGAGGACTCCTCTTAAACAAGAGAAGACCTTGATTTTCATCGAACTGAAGGTGAATGGCAAACCCATTCGAGCGATGATAGATACAGGTGCTATCCACAACTACTTGGCCTCAACTCAGGTAGAGTGTCTTGGTATAATTGTAGGAAAGTGCAGAGGTCATGTCAAGGCTATCAACTCACCTCCTCAACCAGTGGGTGGAATAGCCAAAGAAGTACCAGTGAAGATGGGTCCTTATGAAGGAAAATTCAACTTGCGCGTGGTGATCATAGATGACTTCGAGTTGATAGTTGGGATGAAATTATTGAGGCAAACCAACACCATGCCCATACCATATGCAAACATGCTTCTGATGATGGGAGCAAATGGGGCCAAGCCCTGCATTATCCCGTGCATGCCCATGAAGATGGCTGCTGAGAACATCTCAGCCTTGCAGCTGAAAAAGGGCGTCAAAAGACATGAACCTACGTTCCTGGCTACCCTATGCATTGAAGAGGTAGAACGTTCATCGGGTCCCGTCCCTACGCCCGTAAAGGAGCTACTACTGGAGTTTGAAGATGTCATGCCACAGGAGATTGCAAAGCGACTCCCGCCTAGGCGCACTGTAGACCATGAGATTGAGTTGGTGCCGGGTGCAAAGCCACCTGCCCAGGCGCCTTATAGAATGTCACAACCGAACTCACCGAGCTTCGGAGATAGTTGTCAGATATGCTAGACACAGGGATCACTGTAACCTTCAATTCCCTATATGGGTCCCATGTGCTATTCTAAAAGAAACATGATGGTAGTCTACGACTTTGTGTGGATTATCGGGCTCTAAAAAAATAAATGTGAAGAACAATTATCATATTCCGCTCATGGAAGACTTGTTCGATAGATTGGGGGGTGCGACGGTGTTCACAAAAATGTACCTGAAGACAGGGTATTTGCAAGTTTGAATTGCTGAGGGTGATGAATACAAGACGACCTATGTGACAAGATATGGGTCGTTCGACTTCTTGGTTATGTCATTCGGCTTGACTAACAATCCAGCCACATTTTACACCCTGATGAACCAGGTCTTCCGAGAGTACATTGACGAATTCGTGGTGGTCTATTTGGATGACATTGTGGTTTACAGCCAAACCTTGGAAGAACACCTAGAGCACTTGAGGAAGGTCCTAGCTGGTTGTGGGAGCATGAATCATACGCAAAGCTATCAAAGTGGTCCTTTGCTCAAAAACATATCGACTTCCTTGGACATGTCATTGAGGAAGGGCGGATTAAGATGGACCAGCAAAAGATCCAAGCTATCACAGATTGGCTGCCGCCCAAGGATATCCACGTCTTGAGGGTGTTCCTTGGCCTATGCAATTTCTATCGGCGATTTGTGAAGAATTACTCCCTTATCGCAGTGCCATTGACAGAACTCCTCAAGAAGGTCACGCATTGGGATTGGGGACCCAGGCGCGCCTTCAACCCATTAAAAGTGGCTATGTCTAGTAGCCTCGTCTGGGCCCTCCCTGATTTGTCCAAGCCATTCGAGGTACAAACGGATGCTTCTGACTATGCTCTTGGTGGTGTCTTACTACAAGATGGGCACCATGTAGCATACGAGAGCCTGAAGCTGAAGGATGCAGAGCAGCGCTATGCCACCCACAAGAAAGAATTATTGGATGTCGTTCATTGCTTACGCCTTTGGAGGAATTATCTGTTGGGATCCCCGCTCGTGGTCAAGACAGACAACACAGTTGTTAGTAATTTCATGACCCAGCCGAAGCTGAATGGCCGAAAGTCCCTGTGGCAGGAACTCCTAGCAGAATTTCAATTCAAACTTGATTACAGAAGTGGGAAGACCAATCATGTTACTGATGTACTCAGTCGAAGGGCTGACCTAGAATCAATGTGCCTACTCTCCACCCTAAGGGGGAGCAAAGTAACCACCACCATAAAAGACTAGATATATGATCTACTCATCAAGGATCTTGCTGCACAGTGTTTGGTTGATCTAGTAGGACAGGGCAAAACTCGCCAGTTCTACATGGAGAATGGTTTCCTAAAGGTAAAAGGTAACCGACTTTATGTTCCTAAAGGAGAAGATCTGAGAGGGACTCTTCAGGCGAAATGTCACGACACTTTGTGGGCCGGCCATCCCGGTGAAGAACGCACCATGGAATTACTTCGTCGTTCATATTATTAGCCTCAAATGGCCGATGACGTCGCTCAGTATGTGAGGACTTGTCTAGTATTTCAGAAGGACAAGTCCGACCGCTTGACACAAGCGGAACTCTTGGAACCACTAGTTGTCCCAAAGAGACCTTGGGAAAGCGTGTCTCCAGATTTCATCATCGGATTGCTCAAGGTCGGATATCTCACAACTATCTTGATTGTAGTGGATCGGTTTTCCAAGTATGCCACCTTTATTGCAGCACGACAATATATATCAACAGAAGATACAACGCGACTCTTCTTCTCTCATGTCGCCAAATATTGGGGCCTGCCTAGAGACATCATTAGTGATCGTGATTCACGCTTCACTAGCAACTTTTGGACCCAACTATTTAAGTGCCTCGGGTCAAAATTGAGTCATAGCTCAAGTTTTCATCTGCAATCTGATGGCCAGACGGAGCGGTTCAATGGTATGTTGGAGGAATATCTCCGCCACTTTATTACCGGATCGCAGAAGAATTGGGTAAAGCTTCTGGATGCGGCTCAACTATGTTTCAATTCACAAAAGAGCTCTAGTACAAACAAAAGCGCTTTTGAAATTGTTAACGGGCAGAAACCGCTACTCCCACACACTGTGAATGCACCAAACATGTCAAAATCTCCTCGAGTTTCTAGATTCTCAAAAGAATGGAAGAAAAATTTGAAGATAGTGCGGAGATATTTGGTCAAAGCCCAAAAGCGGATGAAGAGGCATGCTGATCAAAATCGTCGCTTTGTTGAATACCAAGTAGGAGACAAAGTGATGGCCAAAACTTCAAAGCGGTACTTGTTTGCAGTGGTCCATGGCCCTCTCCGATTGCAAAAGTACATTGGACCCTTGTCCATTGAAAGGCGCATTGGGAAAGTTGCACACCGGTTGGATACCCCGACTTGGTGGAAAATCCATCCTGTCTTCCATGTCAGCCTTCTGAAACCTTTTCAGGAAGACACGGAGGACCCTTCATGGAGCAAACTCACAATAACCAGTTTTGAGGCCCCAATTCACCCGAGAAAAGGCGTGCTGAAGCCATGCTTGATGATCGGGTGATTCACGCCTCAAGGAAGTATCACCAAGAGTTTTTGGTGAAATGGCAGGGTTATGATGTAGAGGAGAATACTTCGGAGAGGGGAACAAACCTCAAATCCTAAAAGAGCCTAATTGAAGATTATCTTGCAAGTAAGGCACCAAGGACGTCGCCAACTCAGGTGGGGGAGAATGTCATGGGCGGCTTTCCAGCCATGCCTCATGACCCCTTGGACGCTCCCTATGGCGTCCTAGAAAGCCTCCCAACGCCTAGCGCCACGGGCGACCTCATGGTCTTGGCCGCACCAAGTTACAAGTGCGCATGTGCCTCTGTCACCCCACTGATATCCCTCGCCAACGCCCAGCCGCAGGCAGCTGCCAACAGCGTCGTGCGTTCAGATAACGTCGCGTGCAGATTGTGATGCTTAAGACAAAGTTGCTGACGACGGACCTATTTCTACCTTGTAGAAAACTAAGTCCTTTTCATTGTAAATATAGAGTAGTTTTATTCCATGTATTTCCATATTCTCTAGCTTATTTAGGTCAAGTCTTGTAACTTTGGTTTATTTTTTTTAAGCATTATTAGGGGGATCAAGCATTCAAAATTTTCTAGCAAGCAAGCAATTCTCTGTACTAGTGTCTCTCCCCCTTAACACTGCGTTTCCTTTCTGTAATAGATTTCATTAATGCAATCAAGCTTTCTTTTAGTTCTCATTTTTTATTCTCTCAATTGTACTTGACATTGGTTTTCCTGTAAGACACTAACAATCTCGTCTAGCATATGGAGGGGACCTCAATTGGCGGACAACAATTGCACTGACATCAGTTTCTTAGCCTTATGTCACCCTTCCAACGAATCTTAGGAAGGCGCTGCATAACATTATTAGTGTATAATGTATACTCCTATTAGTTACCTACTTTTTCTTTCTATTTTTGGGAGAATACATAATACCGTCCTCAACTAGCCTCAGTTTATCAATTACACACTTAAACTTTGCGAGAATTTTATAACCCCCCAAAACTATTATGAACTAAAACTATTTCACCATTTTTTGCTGCCACGACATAGAAAGTGATTACACTATCCATCAAATGCGTGAGAAGCTAGTATAAATTACTATTGACCAAAAAAATCAGTAACATTGGCAGGAAAACTCCATTGTTGACCGGCCAAGCTCCATTACTCCATTTTTCTTTCACTCCATCTATAATGACCCATCATTTATATCTCACTAACCACAAACCCAATTCTGTTATCTCACTAAAATTATTTGTTTGAGCCATAGAAAATAAAACCCAAATAAAATTGTTTACTTGATCCAAAGAAAATAATATGGCGTCCTATATGCTTTCTCTAGAAATTTATTTCAATGAAAAATCTATATTTTTTTCTTTACTGAGTCTAGTATTCTTGTCAAAATATTCACTACGTCACTTTTGAGCAATTTTTTCGCTTTGAAATTTTTATTCATTAGCGAGGAAAATGGTATTGCTAGTAGGGTTTTAAATTTTTCATTATTCATGTCAAGACCCAAAATCCACTAAAGGTTGTGATGGCGCCTAACACTGCTGTCAGGCAAGCCCAATTAAATGATTAACTTAAGTACTCATTTTAAAATCACAATTTCCTTCAATTAAATAGTAAGAGATAGAATTTACAAATAAATGATAACATTTTTCACAACTACAATACTGAACAGCCCATAATCACCCCCAAAACCCGGTGTCACAAGTACATGAGTATCAAGTAGGAAATATATTAAAAATACAACATTTGTCTGAAAATACAATTAGACAAGAGAGGGTAGATAACTCTTATGGAGACTCTGTGTGTTGTGAATTCGCAACAAGGGATACAGCTCACCTAAGTCTCCACAATAGTCACGTCTCAGCGCCCACAAGTCTATTAGACATATATGCACCTAGACAAAAATGTGCAACAAGTGTAGTATGAGTACGTAAATTAACGCGTACCCAGTAAGTATCTAGTCTAACCTCGAAGAAGTAGTGACGAGGGTTGATTCTGACACTGACTATGGGCTAATAATAAAATACTACTATTATACCTAAGCATGGATTGTATGAAACAGTTGTAAACTCAATAACAAGAAGTAAACAATTCTTTATTAGTAGAATATTTTCCAAATTTATTTTTGTCATTTAACATTTTATATCTCAGGCCAATGAAACAATATCAATTATTATTAATTCCATAGATTTATCATGCGCAAATAATTCCGAGGTCGAACGGCCTGATCCAACATAAATATCTAAACTATGCACTGTCAAGGGTCGAACGACGCGAACCATATATGCATCTACCTGCTACCGAGGCGTTCGGCCCGCTCCATAAAAGAAAATACTTTAAAGTAATGCAAAGTCTCCAAAAAAATGTCAAGTGACTCATTCACAACTTCAAACAAGTGAAATTTAACCTTTGACAATTCTTTTATCAAATTTCAATATGACTTAAGCAATAAAGTTATCAAGTAAGGGCAAAAATTGCAAGTATAATATGATATGGGTCCTAGGCTACCCGGACAATAGCATAATTATGTGATGACCCGATAGGTCATTTCATGTTTTAGCACTAAATTATGTGTTCTGAATCCAGAAGGCTTATATGTTAAAAACTAATAAAAATAAGATTTTTTTCTTTAAAAGTTAATTTTAGTTGACTTCGGTCAATGTTTCGAGTAAACGGAACCAGACCTGGACCCATATTTTGATGGTCATAGTGGATCCGTATTGAAATATGGGACATGGGCATATGCTCGGAGTCGAATTCTGAGGTCCCTAGCTCGAGATAAGAATTTTTGTTGAAAATTAAAACTCTGAAAATTAAATGGTTTTAAGAATTGGTTAATGTTTGGCATTATTGATACCGGGCCCGTATTTTGGTTTCGGAGCCCCCGTAAAGGTTCAATATAATATTTATGACTTGTCTGTGAAGATTGGTAAGAAACGGAGTTAGTTTAGCGTGATTCGAACGTCCGGTTGTGAAAATAGAAGTTTTAAAGCTTACTTAAAAATTCCATTCGATTTGGCGTTCAATTCGTAGTTATAGGTGTTATTTTGGCGATTTGATCGCGCGAGAAAGTTCATAGGATGTTTTAGAATGTGTGTGCATGTTTGGTTTGGAGCCCCGAGGGCTCGGGTGAGTTTCGGATAGGTGACAGGATGTTTTAGACTTAGCAATATGGTTTTTGGTGCTTCAGCTGTCATCTGGTGTCTTCTTCTTCGCGTTCGCGAAGGTACTCTCGCAAATGCGGAGAGTAAACTGGAGCTGGATGGAAATTCTTCGTCGCGAAAGCGGTGAATTGGGGGGTATTCCCCTTCGCGAATGTGACCAGCCTCTCGTGAACGCGCAGGCATGGGACCTGGGCGAGGGGAAGTAACCTATACTATTTGCGAACACAACACATGGCTCGCAAACGCATAGGCTGGTGGGTATAAGCCTTCGAACACGAAGAGTATCTCGAGAACACGCAGGCTAATTGATTCACTGCTTCACGATCGCGGCAGGCCCTTCGCAAACGCGAAGAAGGCCTGACGCCCAGACCTTCAAATAGTTCAAAAACGGGATTTTACCTATTTTTAATAAACTCTCCATTAGAGCTCGGCCTAAGTGCGATTTGAAGGGAAAACTCAACAGTAATTCATAGGTTGGTACTCTTTAACTCATTTTCTTCTATTTCTATCATCACCCGTTAAATTCATAGCCCTAATATTTGTTCTTTCATGGTAGAAAACTAGGGATTTAGGAAGAATTGAGAGTTTTTTGCAAATTGGAGATTTGGACCTCAATTTGGAGTCAAATTCTAAAACTAATTACATAATCGGGCACGGGGGTAAATGGATGAATGTATGATCAATTTTTGATGGGGGAAAAGTTTGGGAAATCTAAATTTATGCATTTTAATTGATTCCTTTAGCAATATTTGATGTTATTAAGTTAATTGTAACTAGATACGAGTGGTTTGGAGGTGGATTCTAGAGGAAAAGCGGTAACTGAGCATTTAGTGGCATGTGGAGCGAGGTAAGTGTTGTGCCTAACTTTGACTTGAGGGATTAGGAACCCTTGTCTTAATTGTTATATGAAAATCATGTGAGCGGAGTATATGTGAGGTGACAAGTACTTATGCACCGCCAATTTATCTGTTTTGCCTGTTTCTTTCCCGTTCTTCTTATATTGTTTCTTTCTCTGCCTTAATTGTTACATGCCTACTTTTATTTTCATGCCTAATTGCTACTTTTAAGATATTTTTTTTCTTGTTGAAGGTATTTGTTATTCTGTAGCTTCGTTGTCTCCTATTACTTGCTTAAGCTGTTCTTATTGGTGTTTTAGTGATCATCCAGATTGGTCTCGCTAAGTAGTATTACTTGTGTAAGGTTTTATTGAGTACAAGCTTTTCATTTGCCATGTTCTGAAGTTTTAAGTATAGAAGGGTCTTGTGTTAAATTGTGAAATTCCTATACTTCCTGTGTAATTGATATGAATATGGTGGGATCGGGTGATGCGCCACAATAGGTGGAATAAGGGTGATATATTGATAAGGAATAAGGGTGAATCGTTATTATATGGTGGGATCAGGTTGCACACCGCAACAAGTGTAATAAGGATGGAATGTGGTGAAATAAGGGTGAATCATGATTGTGATTATTGTGATATGGTGGGATCGGGTTGCACGCCGCAACACTTTTATTTATATTTTGTTGATTATGTTACTAAGAGGAAATAAGGGAAGATTATGATATGTACGGTGGGATCGGGTTGCACGCCGCAACAGTTTATATGTTTATGTTCTTTCTTTGACTGTGTTAGCTATACGGTAGTCTTGAATTGCACTTAAGGATTCATAATAGCTGAGAACTGATGAAACACATTGGGTACTACATTTATTTCTTGCAAGTTACTATTTTTACTTTATTCTGCCTTCTTTTCTGCCTTTATTATTCACTGTATGCAGAGTATATTGTGAGTGTCTCGCTGTAGCCTCGTCACTCCTTCTGCGAGGTTAGGCTCGGCACTTACCAGCACATGAGGCCGGTTGTACTGATACTGCACTCTGCACTTCTTGTGCAGATTTTGGAGCAGGTTGTGGCTGATCGAGAGGTTGGCTATAGACTTCACATCTACGAGACCCAAGGTAGTCCTGTTGGCGTCTGCAGGCCCTGGCATCCCCTTCTACACTCCCATACTTACTGTTTTACTTTATTTCATAAACAGTTGTACTTTCTTTCGGATAAATATTTGTAGAAAAATCTTAGTATGTTCGTGAATTGTGACTCCGGACTCTGGATAGTAATAGTATGTAATTAAAGTTGTTATTTATGAAATTTCACGTTTATTTTGATTTATTTATAGTTTGTTCTTTCAATCACCTAAAGGTAAATAATTGGCTAAATAACATCGAACGTTGGCTTGCCTAACAAGTGTAACATTAGGCGCCATCACGGTCCCGACGGTGGGAATTCCGGGTCGTGACAAATTAGTAGCTACGTACGGATACTCGTCACCTCGTGCGTACGTAGCCCCCACAAATAGGAGCACATATTAATAAATTCACCTATGGGGTTAATTCCCTCTTACAAGGTTAGAAAAGAGACTTACTTCGCTCCGAAATTCCATAATCGGCTCTGAAGCCTTTCCAACAACTCAAACCGATGCCCATCTCTCCAAAACTAATCAATAAATGTGCAAATCGGTAAATATATACTCTAATACTCATTATAATTCAATTTACAATAATTTCCAACTCCGCTCGAAAAGTCGATAAAAATCACCCTCGGGCCCACGTGCCTGGATTTCAAAAAATTTCGATGATAAACTTTACCATAACACCACGAACTCAAATATATAATTCTATCTAAATTCCATGTCCAAGTTCGTGGTCAAAATTCAAAATACCAATTTCTAGGTTTTTCTTCAAAATTCCAAATTCTCCAAAATTTTATGTCTAAATCCATGTATAAACCTTGTATTTAACTCACAACTAGTATAAATCACTTACCTCATGATTGACGGTGAAAATGGTACTCCAAAATCGTTCCTAGGTCGACTCCCATGGAGGAAATGAGATAAAATGAGCCAAAACACTTTTCTTGCAACTTATACACTGCCCAGGCACCCCTTCATCGCGAACGCGGCACTGCACTCGTGTTCGTGAAGCCCACAAATTCTTATTCGCGAACACGGAAAGCACCTCGTGTTTGCGAAGCACATCCTGCCTTAGCCCCTCAGTTCCTCTAACTCCTCGCGTTCGCGAAGGCTTATCCTGCTTCTGCCTCACGTTCGCATCCCATGCCTCGCGTTCGTGAAGGCCAAATCCAGCAGCCCCAAAGTCCCTTATTCACGAAAGCGGGACTCCATTCGCGTTTGCAAAGGACAACACCAGAACCAGCAACAGCGGTTCCAAAACAGCTCAAAATAATATGAAAACCATCCCGAAACACACTCGAGGCCCCGGGACCCCGTCTAATCACATAAACCAGTCCCATAACACAACAAGAACCTGATAGAGGCCTCAAATCACATCAAAAGATATCGAAATCATGAATCGCACCCTAATTCAAGATTAAAGAACTTTAGAACTTCAAAATTCAACATTCGATGCCGAAACCTATCAAATCACGTCCGATTGACCTCAAATTTTGCACACAAGTCACATTTGATATTACGGGCCTAGTCCAACATCCGGAATCGGAATCGGAATCCAACTCCGATATTAAAAAGTCCACTCCGTATCAAACTTCCCAAAAACCTTCAACTTTTAAATTTTCGCCAAATGACTCTGAAATGACCTACGGACCTCCAAATACACATCCGGAGATGCTCCTAAGACCAGAATCACCATATGGAGATTCCCAAGCTCGAAATCCCAAATAAATGTTGATAACATTAAAATACACTTCAACCCAAATTTATGAAAATCCTTCCTATATGCCAACTTTCTACAATAGGCGCTGAAACGCTCCTGGATCATCCAAAACCCGATCCGGGCATACGCCCAACTCCAAAATCATCATATGAACTTGTTGGAGCCTTCAGATCTCGATTCTGAGGTCGTTACTCAAAAACAAAAAATTAGTCAATCCTCCAACTTAAAGCGTCCGAAATTAGAACTTTTCTTTCCAAATCAACTTCGAACTTCCCGAAATTTAATTTCTACCACGCGTATAAGTCATAATATCTTAAGTGAAGCTACTCATGGCCTCAAATCACTAAACGAAGCGCTAGAGCTCAAAACGACCGGTCGGGTCGTTACAATTTATGTAAGAAAGCAAAAGGGAAATGAGACTACTGGTCTCGCATTTTTTTCTTCACTATTAGGAACAAGCTCTGTATGATTTATTAATTTCTCAGTTGGACGTTGGTGGCTTGGTAATGGTTTGGATTTGGTAGTTTTTTTTGTGATCGATTCAACAAATAATTTTTAGTTTGATGGTTGTTTGGTAGTTTAAAACTGGTGAAAATATGATGAGTAGAAGATGGTGACAGAAAAAAGTGAAAATGAAAGCAAAAAATCACATTTTAGAAAAAAGTGACGTGGCAATACATATATACTATGTGAGTATCACTGTCCAACTAAAATCTGGTCTTAGTCACATAGGGTGGTAATAATTTCACTTTGAACAAATACAGGGGTTATAGAACCTCCGCAAACTGGATTATTGAACCTTTTATTAACCATAATTTCTCTACTACTAGTTGTAACAGTGATGTGGTAGTGGTAATGTTATCATTTGATCATGTCATATTCTTGTAATTAAAAGAGAGAGAGAGAACATTGAACTTTTTTTCGTCAGTTTGTTTGTTGAGGCTGTTTTTTTATCAATAATATTATATCCTCTGCGATAGTCAATGTATTCTATTCTTTTGAATAGCATAGACTCCTTTGCATTCAACGACGATGCTATTAATGAATTTAGTGTTTGAAGTCATTAATTTTGATAGTATGTTCAAGATTAAATATGTATGTATTAAATGTGAATTTATTTTATATATATATATATATATATATATATATATATATATATATATATATATATATATATAATATAATATAATTTTTGATAAAATAATGTTCAACTAATTACTCTTTACTAAAGGGTAGCTCTGCCTCTATTGATGATTATGTCAAAACTAGGAGTACAAATTTTTTTTATTCTATTTTACATGATACTTTATTTAACCTATCTTAAAAATAATGATATGATTGGTGTACATTAAAAGTTTATCAAACTGTATAGAGAACCTGGTTCTTTATTAGTTCCTGCATAACACAGCAATAAGTAAATAATACAATGATATTTACGTGGAAAATTCACAGCTCACTGGATTAAAACCATGAGCTACGCTCGTAGGATTTCAACTTCCTTAACTGAGAAAATTTATATTACAACCTATTATAACCTAGGAATTAAACTCTTAATCTCTCACCTACTTACAATAACAATATTGCAAGCCTCTTTGTAATAACTCTATTACAAAGCTAACCACTTGACTAACTATAGTCAAAACCACCACACAGTTTATGGTTTACAAAGTGTCCTACGAGATGCTTCTAATTAAGCTGAGTAGGAGTTACAAGTGAATAACATAAATAAGGACATAACAATACTAAGGACACACGATGTAATCAATGCTAGGATCTGGTCCTTCGTTATGTTGTTATTTTGTTCTTCAATGCCTTTGGTACAACGAAGGCGGCTGCACACTTAAGAGTAAATGATATTTAGGTTTTGCAAGTCTATGTGATCACTTGCTTTGTGTTTGTAATATATTAGTAAGGTCATCAAATATTATGCAAGGGAGTATCCGGTACACAACATACTTTAACAGTGATATTGTATTATTGTGTGTGTAGTGCAACATCTTTAACAGCTATAAGAGTTGACTTGAATTGCGGCCGAAGGAACCGATATCTATATGTTCCCTCTTTTGTTCCCTTATCTGATATTGAGACTTGTACCAGACATTTGACTTGTTGCTTTGATGCAGAGAAACCAATTGTATCAGGTTCCCTATCTAGTTTTGATATAAAGTTTGTTAAATCATCAAAACAAAAGGCACATATCTTATTAATTTTTCCTTTTTTGATGATGACAAACTTAGAATTGATGTTCCCCTTGAGAACCAGATATCCACATTGTTCCCCATGAAGAATAGCCAAATTTCCCTTGAGAAACTATTTCTCCCCTTCAAATTTCTTCTCCTTTTTGGTATCATAAAAAAAAATCAGACAAGTAAATCCAAAAAAGGTCCAGCAAAGTTAACTCGTGCAACTTGTGTGCACACAACAGAGCTAAAAACACAACACAAGAATATAACATACATTTAAAAGGATGAAGATGCTCACAAATTTAACAATACTAGAGTACCACAATCGTAGGGCACGGATAACAAAATGACACTGTAAGATTAGGAAGGGACTGAAAAAGGATACTGACAAAGGGACAAATTAGAGGGCACTAGATGATGAAAGAAAGGACGAGGGAGCAAGAGCCTTGAGAAGACCATCCACACGAGCATTAGCATTTCTTTGATCGTGATCAGCTGCTCTTTCAAGTTCTTCACATGTTTCCTCAATTTTGTATTCTCAGCCTTCATTGAGCTTACCCCTAAGAATAGCATTATGGGCCTTCAACTTCCTGATTTCCTCATTAGTANTTCCTCCAAGGTGTTCATTGAGAACATTTGCTTACGAGTTTCCACAGCTTCTCTCCCCAAGGAGACCTCAAATCGTTCAAAGATGTTTGTGAGCATGAACCCATACGGCAACCCATGATTTCCATCCTTGAGGTCTACCAATTTCTTCATGTGTTCAATCAAAATCCTAGGCAGATTGATAGGAGTGCAGTTGTCCAGTGCCTCTTAAAAAACCAGGTCTGCTATAGAGGCAATGGATCGCCTTTCAGCTCTTGGTAGCAAGACCTTGTTCACCAACTCGAACAAGAGTTGGTATTTTGGAAGCAGTGCCTTCTTGTGCACTCGTTCCCCTTGTTGAATAGCTTGAGGCTTGAGAATAAGCTTCCTATAACCTGGGGAATAGGTTCCCTCCACAGTTGAGAGCCCTTTAGCAGGCACCGCAAGAATATCCTCGAGCGCAGCCTCATCAATCAAAAATATACCACATTAATCTTCAAATAAATGGTGTCACCTTCCAATGTAAACAAATTAGCATAAAAACTGCGAACCTCCTCCTTATAGACCTTTGGACTCTAAACACTAAAGAGATGAGTCCACTTTAGGAAGTCGCAGATTTCAACCAACTACCTCATTCTAGACTTATCATGAATGCCAGTTTCAAAAACTCTTCCCCACAAAACTTTTTGCTTTTTCAATTTTGCTTCCCTTTCAAGCCCAGACACATCAATTATGGCCTTCTTTGAGGAACCATGTCACGACCCAATTTCCCACACGTGTCGTGATGGCGCCCAATAACGGGGTTAGGCTAGCCAATATGAAACACATTACCCTCCCCCCTTCAGTTAACAACTCACTAGTTACCAATTTTAATTAGATATATCATGATAATGATAAATAATACAAAATTGAACCACAGGTGCAACAAGAAACCGATAGGCACGTCGCATACATATGCACAGCCAAACCCCAAATCATAACAACTGCGTGTGTGCCAGGAACTAGTGTCACGAATGTCGCGGCCAACTATCAGAATACACCAGAATACATAAATATATACAATCCCATAGTTTGAATGAAATAGACGGGGAAAATAACAAAAGGAAACACCAGGATGCTGCAAGGAATCGCCCAGAAGAACAGCTCACTGTGAAGTATAACCAACCAGGGTCAGTATCTAGCACCGGACTGATAATCAGACGTACCAACCTTCGGACCTGTACAGTCAAGTACAGAAGAAAAGAAAGTGCAGCATGAGTACATACATAAATATGTACCCAATGAGTATCCCGCCTAATCTTGAAGAAGTAGTGACCAGAAGTAGACTCGATATTCACTAAGGTCCAACCATAATAAAGTAAGCAAGATGTCAGGAAAACAGTAGGCATGTAAGACAAATAACCAAGTACATCGATATTAGACATCAAACAACAATCCAAAATCCACCAAGATTGGTATCCGCCGTGGAGTACGACCCGATCCCATCCTGTAGTCTTAATCTCGTCGTGGCGTACGGCCCGATCCCGTAATATAATTTCTCATCACTCTGCCATGGCGTATGGCCCGATCCAACAATATAATCAATCATCACTCTGTCGTGGCGTACGGACCGATCCCACAATATAATCAATCATCACTCTGCCGTGGCGTATGGCCCGATCCAATTCCGTGATTACTCTTATCACACTTAAATCAAGCCAAGTATCACAACGTTCAAGGACAACAATACCAATCACACAAGAATACAAATCATATTTAGGCTACAACACGGAAAACAATGAACATGTTGTGTCCTAATTACCCGGACGAAGAAGTAATAGCCACCACGTACGAACTCTCGTCACTTGGTGTGTACGTATCCCCCAAACAAGATCACATAGCAATCAAGGTTACCTAGAGGGAAAATTTCCCTCTTACGAGGTTAGAAAGGAGACTCACCTCGATAAAAGCACTCCTCGGACCATGGACCGGATCAAAAGATGCGCCCGAACTCCGAAACTACTTCTGACGGTTCACAACTAGCCAAATATGATGTAATTGAATCAATTTAAGGTTCAAGAAGAAGAATTAGCAAGAATTCCTAAACTTTAACATTCTTGACGATTTTAAAATTGCGACCCTGGGCCCACGCGTTCGGATTTCAAAAATTATTGGAGGAATAGATTACCCGAAGCCTAAGGAGAGAAATTATATAATTTATACAAGAATTTATGGCTAATATGGGATAATTCACTAATTTTCCAAAAATCCCATTTACAACCCAAAACCTAGGTTTTTCCAAGAATTAGTAGTTGATTTCTTTGTTAATTCATGTATGAAACTAGATAAATGAAAAGAATTTACTTACCTCTACTGAATTTGGGTCAAGAGCAGGTTCTTGAAGCTCCTAGAACTCTCTAATGGAGGTGAAATGGTTGAAAAGTGAAGAAGACCCGTGCTTGGAACTTAAATATAGGCTGACCACAGGGATTCTCGCACCTGCGACTTTGGGACCGCAGGTGCGGTCCCGCACCTGCGAACAAATTGGTCACCCCTACGGAGAAGGGCCTGGGACCCTGGGCTCGCACCTGCGGAGTCGGGACCCGCACCAGCAGTCCCGCTCCTACGAAAGATTGGTCGTGCCTGCGATCGGGGTCGCACCTGCGAAGGATTACCCGCACCAGCGGGCACAAGTCCGCACCTGCGGTCACACCAGTTGTTGTGCACCAACAGTTATTTTTGCTGGTTTATGGCCTCGTGCGGGGTCCGGGAGGCACCTAGGCCCACTCGAGCCCCCGTCAAAATATACCAACAAGTCCCAAATCATTATACGGACTTTCTCGAGCCTACGGATCACACATAACATCGCTAAAACTCAAAATCACTCTCCAAAACCCCTTGAATCAAATTAAGAACTTAAGAAATTCTAGAACGTGCCGAACGGGCCTATACTACTTGGAATGACTTCAAATTTTACAGACAAGTCATAAATGACTATACGGAACTATTCCCGGTCCCGGAATTCCGTTCGGACCTTGATAGCACAAAATCACGTCCCAAACCAAATTTCAAATAGAAGAAACTTCTGATTTCCATTTCGAGCGCCGAAATGCTCTCGGGTCATCAGAAACTCGAGCCGAACATACGCCCAAGACGGAAATAATTATACGGAGCTAAAGGAGCTGTCAGAACTTGATTCCGAGGTCGTTTGCTCGAAATGTTGACCGAAGTCAAACTTGGCCAAATAGGCCAACCTTAAGGAACCAAGTGTTCCTGAACCATCCAAATCCTTCCCAAATCCCGAACCACCCGCTCCCGCGAGTCATAAAGCACGAATAGCCGCTAAGGAAGGTTTCATTTAGGGAAACGGGATCCGAATACGCAAAACGACCAGCTGGGTCGTTACATTCTCCCCCTCTTAAGCAGAGGTTCGTCCTCGAACGGGTCTAGAATTGTACCTGGAGTGCTGAATAGTTGTGGATACATGCGCCGCATGTCCTTCTCGGACTCATAAGTCGCCTCCTCAACTTGTTGGCCCGTCCACTGGACCTTAACTGCAAAAACTGTCTTAGACCTCAACTGGCGGTCCTTCCTATCAACAATAGCCACTGGCTCCTCCTCGTAGCATAACTTCTCATCCAACTGAATAGTGTTGTAATCAACCACATGCGAGAAGTCGACACGATACTTTCGAAGCATGGAAACATGAAAAACTGGGTGAACTCCTTATAAGGCTGGAGGCAAGGAAAGCTCATAAGTGACCTCTCCAACCCGCTTCAACACCTCGAAAGGACCTATAAACCTAGGGTCAGCTTGCCCTTCTTCCCGAATCTCATAATGCCCTTCATCGGCAAAACCTTCAACATAACCTTATCTCCCTCCATGAATGATACATAACGTGCCCGCTGATCTGCATAGCTCTTCTGCCTACACTGTGCTGTACGGAGCTTCTCCTGAATAATCTTCACCTTTTCCAAGGCATCTCTGACCAGATATGTACTGTATAACTTGGCCTCACCAGGCTCAAACCACCCAATCGGAGAACGGCATCGCCGACCATATAAATCCTAAAATGGAGCCATCTCGATGCTGGACTGATAACTATTATTGTATGCAAACTCCACCAAAGGTAGGAACCGGTCCCACTGACCCCCGAAATCAATCACACAAGCCCTGAGCATATCCTCCAGAATCTGAATTGTACGCTCTGACTGGCCATCAGTCTGAGGGTGAAAGGCTGAACTGAGATCTATCCGAGTACCCATCTCGTTGTGCAAAGCTTCCCAAAAGTGCGAAGTGAACTGAGGACCCCGATCGGAAATAATAGACACCGGCACACCATGCAACCGGACTATCTCTCGAAGGTAAATCTGAGCCAACCTCTCTGTAGTGTAAGTAGTACCCATAGGAATGAAATGCGCCGATTTGGTCAACCTATCCACAATGACCCAAACCGCGTCAACCTTACGCAAGGTCCGAGGCAACCCAACTATGAAGTCCATGGTGATGCGCTCCCACTTCTACTCAGGAATGGGCATCTGCTGAGGTAGGCCTCCTGGCCTCTGATGTTCGTACTTGACATACTGATAATTAAGGCACTGAGCTACATACTACACAATATCCTTCTTCATCCGCCTCCACCAGTAATGCTGCCTCATATCACGATACATCTTCGTCGCCCCTGGATGAATAGAATACCGAGAACTGTGTGCCTCTGCTAGAATCCTCTCCCTCAGCCATCAATGTCAGGAACACAACCTGCCCTGGAGTCTCAGAACACCATCCTCGCCCAAGGTAACATCCTTGGCCCTGCCCTGGACCACGGTATCCCGAAGTTGTGCCAAACATGGGTCATCAAACTATCGAGCCTTAATCTCTCCTAATAATGAAGACTGGCAACCACATGAGCTAAGACTCGTCGAGGCTCTGGAAGGTCCAATCTCACCAACCGATTGGCCAGGGACTGAATATCCAAGGCTAAAGGTCTCTCCTCAGCTGCAATGTAGGCCAAACTACCCATACTTGCTGCCCGCCTGCTCAAAGCATCTGCTACTACATTCGCCTTGCCCGGGTGATATAGAATAGTAAGATCATAGTCTTTTAACAACTCAAGCCATCTCTGCTGCCTCAAATTAAGGTCCCTCTGCTTGTACTTCAGGCTGCGGTGGTCAATATAGACCTTACAAGATACACCGTACAAATAATGCCGCTATATCTTGGGATAATTCTTTTCATGAACCAAAATCGTGCATGGGATAATTCTTTTCATGAACCTTCAGCTGTCGCGAAGCACAATCAATAATCTTACCATCCTGCATCAACACACATCCTAAAGCGATGTGTGAAGCGTCGCAATAAACTGTATACACCCCTGACTCAGAAGGCAATGAAAGAACTGGTGCTGAAGTCAATGCTGATTTGAGCTTCTGAAAGCTCGCCTCACATTCGTCGGACCACTGAAATGGAGCATTATTCTAAGTCAATCTCGTCAATGGAGTGGCAATAGAAGAGAATACCTCCATGAATTGACGGTAGTAACCTGCTAAACCCAGAAAACTCCTGATCTGTGAAGCTGAAGTAGGACGTGGCCAACTCTGAACTGCCTCAATCTTTTGCGGATCAACCTTGATACCCTCACCGGACACCACATGCCCCAAGAACGCCACAGACTCCAATCGGAACTCACACTTGGAGAACTTAGCATATAGCTTCTGTTCTCACAAGGT
Organism: Nicotiana paniculata; assembly: GCA_005239505.1. Lineage (NCBI taxonomy): Eukaryota > Viridiplantae > Streptophyta > Magnoliopsida > Solanales > Solanaceae > Nicotiana > Nicotiana paniculata. The sequence goes on along the minus strand of ML309318.1, from coordinate 12,643 downwards.
CCGAAGCACTACCCTCAAATGCTACTCGTGCTCACCCAGGCTCCGTGAGTAGATCAATATATCATCAATGAAAACAATAACGAAGGAGTCAATATACGGCCAGAATACCCTATTCATCAAGTCCATAAATGTTGTTGGGGAATTAGTCAAGCTAAAGGACATCACTAAGAAGTCATAATGGCCGTATCTGGTGCAAAATGCAGTTTTCGGAACATTGGAAGCCCAAATCTTCAACTGGTGATAGCTTGACCTCAAATCAATCTTAGAGAACACACGAGCACCCAGTTGCTGATCAAATAAGTCATCAATGCGCGGCAGAGGATACTTGTTCTTGATGGTCACCTTATTCAACTGGCGGTAGTCAATACACATCCGCATAGACCCATCCTTCTTCTTCACAAATAAGAGTGGAGCACCCCACGACGACACACTTGGCCTGATAAATCCCTTGGCCAACAACTCCTCAAGCTGCTCATTTAACTCTTTTAGCTCCTTAGGATCCATACGATAAGGAGGAATAGAAATAGGTTGAGTATCTAGAGCCAAATCAATGCAGAAATCTATATCTCGATCTGGAGGCATGCCTGGAAGGTCTGAAGGAAACACATCTGGAAACTCTCGAATAAAAGAACTGAATCGATGGTAGGAGAATCGGTGGTGGTGTCCCGCAAATAAGCAAGATAAGACAGACACCCTTTCTCGACCATATGCTGGCTTTCATGAAGGAAATCACCAGGCTAAAGGCACTAACTGAAGAACCCTTCCATTCTAACCTCGGCGACTCAGGAATGGCTAATGTTACTGTCTTGTCATGGAAATCTAAGATAGCATGATGAGGGGATAGCCAATCCATGCCCAATATGACCTCGAAATCAACCATATCAAGCAACAACAGGTCGGCTCTGGTCTCAAGCCCACAGAAAGTAATCACACAAGACCAGTAGACCCGGTCTACCACTACAGAGTCGCCCACAGGAGTGGATACATACAAGGGAGAACCCAAAGACTCACTAATAACATCCAAAGAATGGGCAAATGATGCTGAAACATATGAATATGTAGACCCTGGATCAAATAGCACTGAAGCCTCTCTGCCACAGACCGAAATAATACCTGTAATCACAGCGTCTGATGCCACTACGTCTGCCCTGGCTGGAATAGCATAAAATCTGGCTGGAGCACCTAATGACTGAGCTCCCCCAAGACAAGTTGGGGCTGAACGACCCACCCCTGACTGACCTCCCCCTCTAGGACGACCCCTGCCAACCTGACCTCCACCCCTAGGTGGTCGTGTTGTTGGTGTTGTAATCATAGGCTGATGGCTCTGCTGCACGGCCTTGCCCCGATACCTAGGACAAAACATCCATGTGTGGCCCAGATTCCTACACTCAAAGAAACCCCCTGGCACTACTACTCGCTTCCCTGAAGAGGAGGAACCCCGAATAGCTGAAGAGTAGTGTGAATCCTCTGGTAAAGCACTGAGATAAGAACTGGAGGATCTCTGATGGCTAGAATAACTACTGGGTGCACTCTAGATACCTGGAGGATGATAGGAGAATTCTGGCATGGCACTAAACTAGGGCCTGACTGCAACAACCCTAGGAGGCAATGATGGTGTTGAATAGTAGGCCTACTGAACTGACTACCTCCCATCGGACCCCTGCCCCTAGCTGGAGCACCTCTGAAATAACCTGTGAACTTAGGCCTCTTGTCCTGCTGACCTGACTGACCCTGCTCCTTGCCCCTCATACGGTAACCCTCGATACGTCGAGCTATCTCGACAACCAGTTGGTATGGGGTACCCATCTCTACCTCTCTAGCCATGGAGGTCCTGATACCCGGATGTAGGCCTGCCACGAACCGTCGAACTCTCTCTGCATCTATGGGCAATATCACGAGAGCATGGCGAGACAACTCTGAGAACCTAGCCTCATAGTCCAACACAGTCATCTGACCCTGCTCTAGCCTCTCAAACTGACCCCACAGCTCCTCCCTCTCAGACGGTGGAATGTATCGATCCAAGAATAGCTGAGTAAACTGCTCCCAAGTATCCGGTGGAGACCCTGCTGGCCGGCAGAGTATATAAGACTGCCACCAGTGGTGAGCTCTGCCCTCAAGCTGGAAGGTCGCAAAATCTACCCCATGTAAATCCAATATCCTCATGTTGTGCAGTCTGTCCCTGCACCTCTCAATGAAATCCTATGCATCCTCTCCCCGCTCACCCCCGAAGGTCGGAGGGCGAAGCAGGGTCCATCTACCCAGCAGCTTTTGCTGGTCTATCTCTACAACTGGCCTGGGCTCTGGTGCTGCCACCCCAGGCTGAACCCCAATCACTGGTGGAATATCTGGAGTACGATGTACTACTGCTAGTGCTCCTGTAGCCTGAGCGGTAGGAGTCTGAACTCCCCATCCTGCCTGAGAAGTATCAGGATCTGATGGGAGTACACCCGCCTGTGACATAGTATCCATGAACTTCAGCATACGGCCCATGACCTCCTAGAAGCCCGGCGCTGTCATAAAATCCACTGGTGCTGGATCTACTGGAGACAGCTCATCCTGCTCCTCAATATACGGATCCTCAATCGGTGCAACCGGTACAGCTCTGGGACGCCCTCGCCCCTACTACGGATAGGAGCCCTACCCCTGCCCCTACCACGGCCTCGAGCCGCGGGGTAAGTAGCCTCTCCTGGATCAGGAACATGTGAAGCGCGCGTCCTCACCATCTGTGAGAGAATAGAATAACAGGTTTAAGTACATCTTCGGTTGCACGATAGAATAACAAAAGGAGTTTCTTAACACCCTATAGCCTCTTGAAGATAAGTACAGACGTCTCCGTACCGATCTGCAAGACTCTATGGGGTTTGCTCGTGACTTGTGAGACTACGTGAACCTAAAGCTCTGATACCACAATGTCACGACCCAATTTCCCACACGGGTCGTGATGGCTCCCAAAAATGGAGTTAGGCAAGCCGATATGAAACACACAAGGTGTTACCCTCCCCCCCTTCGGTTAACAACTCACTAGTTACCAATTTTAATTAGATATATCATGATAATGATAAATAATACGAAATTGAACCAAAGGTGAAGCAAGAAACCGATAGGCACATCGCATACATATGCACAGCCAAAACCCAAATCATAACAACTGCGTGTGTGCCAGGAACTAGTGTCACGAGTGTCGCGGGCAACTATTAGAATACACCAGAATACATAAATATATACAATCCCATAGTCTAAATGAAATAGACGGGGAAAATAACAAAAGGAAACTCCAGGGTGCTGCCACGAGTCACCAGGAAGAGCAGCTCACCATGAAATCTAACCAACCCCGGTCAATATCTAGCACCGGACTGATAATCAGACGTACCAACCTCCGGACCTGTACAGTCAAGTACAGAAGAAAAGAAAGTTCAGCATGAGTACATACATAAATATGAATCCAGTGAGTATCCCTCCTAATCTCGAAGAAGTAGTGACGAGAAGTCGACTCGATACTCACTAAGGTCCAACAGTAATAAAGTAAGCAAGATGTAAGGAAAACAGTAGGCATGTAGGAAAAATAACCAAGTACATCGATATTAGACATCAAATAACAATCCAAAATCCACCAAGATTGGTATCCGCCGTGGCGTACGGCCCAATCCCATCCTATAATCCTCGTCGTGGCGTACAACCCGATCCCATCCTGTAGTCTCAATCTCGCCGTGGCGTACGGCCCGATCCCATAATATATTTTCTCATCACTCTGCCGTAGCGTACGGCCCGATCCCACAATATAATCAATCATCACTCTGCCATGGCGTACGGCCCGATCCTACAATATAATCAATCATCACTTTGTCGTGGCGTACGGCCCGATCCCATCCCGCGATTAATTTTATCACACTTAAATCAAGCCATGTATCACAACGTTCAAGGACAACAATGCCAATCACACAAGAATACAAATCATATTTAGGGTACAACAGGGAAAACAATAAACATGTTGTGTCCTAATTACCCGGACGAAGCAGTAATAGCCACTACGTACAGACTCTCGTCAGTTGGTGCGTACGTAGCCCCCAAACAAGATCACATAGCAATCAAGGTTACGTAGATGGACAATTTCCCTCTTACGAGGTTAGAAAGGAGACTCACCTCGATAAAAGCACTCCTCGGACCATGGACTGGACCAAAAGATGCGCCCGAACTATGAAACTACTCCTGACGGCTCACAACTAGCCAAACATGATGTAATTGAATCAATTTAAGGTTCAAGAAGAAGAATTAGCAAGAATTTCTAAAATTTAACATTCTTGATGATTTTTGAAATTTCGAACCCGGGCCCACGCGTTCGGATTTCGAAAATTCATGGAGGAATAGATTACCCGAAGCCTAAGGAGCGAAATTATATAATTTATTCAAGAATTTATGGCTAATATGGTATAATTCACTAATTTTCCAAAAAACCCATTTACAACCCAAAACCTAGGTTTTTCGAAGAATTAGTAGTTGATTTCTTTGTTAATTCATGTATGAAACTAGATAAATGAAAAGAATTTACTTACCTCTACTGAATTTGGGTCAAGAGTAGGTTCTTGAAGCTCCTAGAACTCTCTAATGGAGGTGAAATGGTTGAAAAGTGAAGAAGACCCGTGCTTGGAACTTAAATATAGCCTTCCCACATGGATTCTCGCACCTGCGACTTTGGGACCGCAGGTGCGGTCCCGCACCTGGGAAGAAATTGGTCGCCCTTGCGGAAAAGGGCCTGGGACCCTAGGCTCGCACCTGCGGAATCGGGAGCCGCACCAGCGGTCCCACTCCTACGGAAGATTGGTCGCACCTGCGATGGGTTTGCACCTGCGAAGGATTATCCGCACCAGCGGGCACAAGTCCGCACATGCGGTCACACCAGCAATGATTTTTGCTAATTTTTTGCCTCGTGTAGGGCTTGGGAGGCACCTGGGCCCACCCGATCCCCCGTCAAAATATACCAACAAGTCCCAAATCATTATACGGACTTGCTTGAGCCTACAGATCACTCATAACATCGCTAAAACTCAAAATCACTCTCCAAAACCCCTTGAATCAAATTAAGAACTTAAGAAAATGTAGAATTCACCTCATCGCGCCGAACGAGCCTATACTACTCGGAATGACTTCAAATTTTACAGACAAGTCATAAATGACTAAACTGAACTATTCCCGATTCTGAAATTCCGTTCGGACCTCGATAGCACAAAATCACGTCCCAAACCAAATTTCAAATAGAAGGAAGTCCTAATTTCCATTTCGGGCGCCGAAATGCTCCCGGGTCATCAGAAACTCGAGCTGAACATACGCCTAAGTCCGAAATCATCATACGGAGCTACTGGAGCTGTCAGAACTCAATTCCGAGGTCGTTTTCTCAAAATTTCGACCGAAGTTAAACTTTGCCAAATAAGCCAACCTTAAGGAACCAAGTGTTCCTAAACCATCCAAATCCTTCCCAAATCCCGAACCACCCGCTCCCGCAAGTCATAAAGCATGAATAGCCACTAAGGAAGGTTTCATTCAGGGAAACGGGATCCTAATACGCAAAATGACCAGCTGGGTCGTTACAGACCAGGTTCCTCACAGCCGTTTGGCTTCCTTTTGAGAGACTTCTTTTTCCTAACACTATTCTCCTTCTCAACAGACTTCTCCTTTTTCACCAGACTTCTCCTTCTTAATTTTTTCGTCTCCACCAGCTTCAGCAACCTTCGTAGATGATACCTTCTTTGTTTCATAGACACAACCTCTCTGATGGTTTATGACAAGAGGAGAAGGTTCTTGATTCAACCCTTCATCTTCAACTTCTACAACAGTTGCCGGAGGCATATCCTCCTCATCAACCAGTCTACTTTTCACAAGTCTTCTTATTTTATTTTTCTCCTTATTTTCCTTTAATGCATTGTCAAGAGCAACCTTTTTCTACTGCCTAGTGGTGGGTTATTTAGGAACTGACTCTTGTGTGACAGTCCCACCACTCCTAGCAGCGATACACTAGGCTACAGACAAATTGTCGTAGTCCTCCATGATGTCATATCTTTCTCCTTCTCAGACTAACTTGCAGGGTACATAATCTATAAAGGGGCTACATCAAGTTGAGGGGAAGAGGTAGGGTCAATACTGTATAGGAGCTGTTTAGTAGAGCATGGAGTTTCATCCCAAATAGGATCTGAGAATTCCTCTTGGGCAGAGGGAACATGTCCCTCTATAATTTTTCTTATATTATTGTCCGGTGCCTTGTCACTCTGAGGAACCTAGTCCCTATTCCCTAGTTCTTCCCCATGGATCCCAGTAGTCACACAACCAGACAAGGAATCCCCAACTAGACTTCCCTCAACAACAACAGTCAAAGAATTTTCATCCTTCTCGCCCTCATTATCCAACAATGTAGTACCAGTAAAAGAGGGTGGAGCATTACCTAATGATGACAGGACATTCATATCAAACCCCTAAACAGTTGGGGTTTCAGAGACACCAGAGGCTCACCACCGCTTGGACCAGTAACAGCCATTTTGTCCACAAGTCTTCCTCAACACATTGACTAGAGACCTCTTCACTTTCCTCTCCTTCTACTATTTCTTCTGTGGTTTGGAGAAAGTGAGAGGTGGACAGAAGTTCCTCTATTTCCATTTTCTTTGTGGTAGCAGACGGTGAGGGGTAGACAACAAATATTTTAGGAGTTTGATTTTTTTTGGTAGTGATGAGAACCAAAACTAGACGGAGTAGAGCGGGAGACTGTAGGTGGTGGTTGGTTGGAAATTGGGGTTTCGGTGGGTGAAGGTTGGAATTCCGATTTGGATGGTTGTGCTTCATGAGACGAAGACACGGTAGGTACTTCAGTGATGGCTTTTGGAGACTCAGATTTTGGTGAAGACATGATCAATTTTGGAGAGTGAATACACAAGAACAGGTTTTTCAGAGAGGAGAAATGTTTGATGTATATAGTTATGAGAGAGACTACCTTTGGGGGGTATTTAGAGGATAAGGAGGGACCAGGAACAAGTAGGTGTGTTTTAATGAAATGGGTGGATGTGTCAGTTTGTAACGGGTGCGTTGTTTGGGTTTAAGAGGTATGGAAAAAGGTGTAGATAATTAATGACGTGGCACACTAGCAATTCAAAAATGTGTATGAGTGTAAGAGGAACTACTAACCTGAGTCATGGGAACCAGGTTCCCTGACAGATTTTGAAAAAATGAGTGTCATCCTTTCAAAAAGTTGTAATGTCATTAGTTGCTTGTTTGTCCTGCAATTGCCATGCGTGTTTACCTGTAACGACATAGAATTTAGTTAGAAGTTGCTGGAAAACACTTTTTAGCGATTCACCTTGCCATCATTTCATATCCAATCAACGAGGGACCAGGTTCTCAGTTCAGCTTAACAAAAACCAACTCCAATAGATTTCTTTCGAAGTGTTCTCTGCTCAGTGCTTTGGTGAAGATATCAGCTACCTGGTCCTCTGTCTTCTAGAACTTCATACATATGAGTCATTTTTCAACATTGTCCCATAGGAAATGATGTCGCACATCAATGTGCTTTGTCCTCTTATGCTCAACCAGATTCTTTTCCATATTAAGGGCACTTGTGTCATCACACAGTAGTGGCACACAATCAAAAAATACACCAAAGTCTTCTAATTATTGCTTGATCTACAACAGTTAGGCATATCAGGAGGAAGCTACTACATATTCAGCTTCTGTAGTAGAGAGAGCCACAAAATTTTATTTGTTTGTACCCCATGAAATCAAGTATGATCCCAAAAAATGTGACGTGCCAGATGAGCTCTTTCTATCCACCAGATAACCAGGTCCTGTGTTCCTTTGAGATACCTCAGAATTCTTTTGGAAACTTTCAAATGAGATCTTTAGGACTTGATTGGAATCTATATCACAACCCAACACTAAACACATTGCCAGGTCTGCTGATTGTGAGGTACAAGACAGATTCAATCATACCCCGATACATAGTTTCATTTATAGGGGAACCAGGTTTGTCCATGTCTAGACGAGTGACAGTAGTTATGGGAGTATCAATGGTCTTTGATTTTTCCATCTCAAACCTCTTCAGAAGCTCCTTAATGTATTTATGTTAACTTATCATCATTTGCTTAGAGGTTTGCTTAACTTGTCATCCTAGGAAGAATTTAAGTTCCCCCATTATACTCATCTTAAACTCACTTCCCATAAGCTTTGCAAACTCCCCACACACAGAATCATTTTTTGCACCAAAAATGATGTCATCAACATTAACCTGCAGAATAAGCAGGTTCCTCCCTCGTTTCTTTAGAAAAAGAGTGTTTTCAATTTTCCCTCTAGTGAATCCATTCTCTAGAAGGAACCTGGACAATCTTTAATACCATACACGAGGAGCCTGCTTCAACCCATATAGAACCTTGTCAAGATTAAAGACATGTTCAAGATGTTTATGGCATTCAAAACCAGGTGGTTGTTTGACAAAAACTTCCTCCTTCAAATATCCATTTAAAAATACACTCTTAACATCTACTGGGAATAGTTTGAATTCTATATTAGATGCAAAAGCAATGAGAATTCTGATGGCTTTCATTCTTGCAACTGGAGCAAAAGTTTCTTCATAATCAATTAATTCTTCTTGATTATAGCCTTGGACCACCATCTTGACTTTATTACTCGTTGTATTGCCAAACTCATCAAGCTTGTTTCTGAACACCCACCTAGTTCCAATAATTGTTCTATCTGAGGGTCGAGGAACCATGTGCCACACATTCTTCCTCTCAAATTGATGGAGTTCCTCTTGCATAGAAACATTCCAGTAAGCATCTTTCAACGCATCCTTGATATTGTTTGTTCAATTGGAGACATGAAAGCGGAGAAAGCAAACATGTTTCTTGCCTTGGATCTAGTCTGAATCCCTAAATTCAAATGAGTGATTACATTTTAAAGAGGATTTTAGCTTTTGTGCTTCAAGTTATACGCCTGGGTTTGAGAATGTGAGGACCAGATTATGCCATGTTAGACCCATCATTGCAATTGATAGAAGTGTGAGTACCACTTCTTTGCTCTACATCAGGAGTACCTAATACAACATCAGCAACTCTATTGTCAGCTTTACTCGATGGGATGGAAGGACCAGATTCCTCTGAATCAGCTAGAAGTTCTGTTGCATCTTCTTCCCTAGACTCCTTAACTTGACTCATTGGATCTGTCTTCGTGTTTTCCATATCAACAACCTCTCCAGGGACCTTTGAAAAATATCCATCTTGATCATCCTTGTAATGTGAATTTTTCCTACTTAAGTGGTGTGATTACATGTATGCTTTCCTCTACACATTGAGTCCTTTTGTTGTAGACCTTGTATGTTTTGATTTATGAAGAATAACCAAGAAAGGTTCCTTCATCATTTTTAGCATCAAATTTTCCCAACGCTTCCTTACCATTATTGAGAGCAAAACATTTGCATCCAAATGCTCTCAGGTAATTCAGCTATGGTTTTCTCCCATTAAGCAATTTATACGGGGTCTTGTTTAGGAGTGACCTGATCATGCACTTGTTAATCAGATATGTAGTGTTTACTACTTCATCCCAGAAACTCTTTGGTACACCACTATCAATCAGCATAATTCTTGTCATATCTTAAAGAGTCCTATTTTTCCTCTCCACAACACTATTTTGTTGGGGTGTTCTAGAGCAGAAAAATTATGATTAATACCATTTTCAGCACAGAATTCATAAAATTTTACATTGTTAAACTCGGTGCCATGATCATATCTAATGCTCACAACATTATGGCTCATCTTCACTTGAATCTTCTTCACAAAAGAAGCAAGGACTGGAAAGGTTTCATCCTTGGTTCTGAGAAATAAGGTCCATGTGAATCTGGAATAGTCATCAACAATAACAATCATGTACTTCTTTCCTCCTCTGTTGGGCATCCTCATAGGTCCACACAAATCCATATGAAGAAGATCCAATGGCCTTGAGGTGCTCACTTCCTTCTTTGGCTTGAATGAGGACTTGACTTGTTTCCCTTTCACATATGCATCACACACCTTGTGATCTTGAACTTTCACTTCGAAAACCCATTAACTAGGTCCTTCGTTATCAGCTTGTTCAACAGAGTAAAGCTTGCATGTCCCAATCTTCTGCGCCATAGTTCAGCATCATCATCAACGGCACTCAGACATGTAACATCACCACCATTCAAAGATTCAAAGTCTACAACATAGATGTTTTTAAATTTTATTGCAAGTAGAACCACTTCACTAATTATAAGAATTGTGATAGTGCAAGACTTTGACAAGAACTCCACTTTGTTTCCTTTGTTGCATATTTGAGAGACACCCAACGGGCTAAATTTCAAGTCATTCACATAGTACATATTTTCAATTGAGTGAGTGTTTTCCCGATTTTTCCAACTCCCAAAATGTATCCCTTTTTGCTATTTCCAAAGAACACACTCCTACCTTGCAAGGCTTTGAGTGAAAGAAAATCATTCATACTTCCAGTCATGTGTTTAGAGAATCCACTGTTCTATTTTTGACTGCTTCCTTTCACTAGTACGTCATCGTCATCGTCATCGTCATCGTCATCTTCATCCTCATCAGATTTTGCCATCAGGGCAAATATGGAATCATATTCTGCAGTTTCGCTTTTAACGGCCATCATGGAGGTGTCTCCTTGTTCATCATCACCCTCCGATTCACTAGAGGAATCTTCCCAGGTAGCAAGAGCTTGCTTCACAACATTATCAATAGCATCTCTTGAATTTCCTATCAGAGATCGGGTTCCTCTTAGTCATCTTGTTCACGTTGCGTTTGTCATGGTCCTGCTTGTGGAGAGGGAAATCTTTGATGAAATGTCCCGGCTTTTCGCACTTGTGACAACAATCATAACCTTTTTTGTTTCTGCTAGAGCTACTTTTCTTAGGAGCTCCTCCATTTCTACGAACCATTTTGAAATCCCAGTGTAAGATAGGCCATGTTAACATCATCACCACTTGAGTCATTGTTGTCTTCCTTGAGAACCATGTTCTTCTCCTTTTTGGGTTCTCTTCTTTCATGATATTTCTTCTTCTTAATTTCATAGGTTTTCAGATTTCCAATGAGTTCGTCAATCATCGTGATAGCACTGACTTTGCTCTCCAAGGAACCAGGTAACACACAGAGTATTTTTCTGACTGGTTTGTTCCTTGGGATAATCTCTCCAAGAGAGAGAAGCTCATTGATGATGGAGGTAAATCGAGTATGCATGTCCTGAATGGACTCATTCTTATTCATCTTGAAGAGTTCATACTCAATAGTGAGCATGTCAAATTTTGACTGCTTGACTTGAGTGGTGATAATAGGCTAGAAACCGTGTTTTAGTCATAGTTTGCACTCTAATTACAGCATTTTACTTGTGTTTGAGATCAAATGACAGTGAATTGAACTCATTATGTGTTTCATTCCTTGCAGGAAGTAATACCGCATTAAAAAGATAATCGAGAGCTAAATCGAACAAGTTGGAGCTTTGAAGTCTGAATAAAAGCCCAAAAAATTAAACTAGGATCGTGTTCGGGGGTCAGGAGCCAATTATGGATATCAAAATGTGAAGAAAATAAATTACACAACCATGTCGCATGGGGCGTCACGCAGCTGTATAAGATTGCCAAATCCATCAGAAACGAGCCTTTGTAAATGTCCATTGGCGCACCGCGGATGGCGGCAGACCTTGTACCGTGCTAATGTGTTTTTCTTAGAGTACTGTCATAGTTCAGCTAGGAAATAATAGTTTCGTCTCGGCCCGTTCGTACATGGTATAAATACAAAAAAAGCACGATTTTTAGAGGACTTTTGACCTTGGAAGCTTTGAGAGGGCATTGGAGGCTACATGTCACAATCCAAACCGATAGTTCGTGACGGGCACACAATACCTTACTCGACTGAGTACCAACGTAAATGTAAATTTCTTATTACACTATCATATACACGTGACATACGGGCCTAATAGGCCAACATAATCATTTACAAACTCAAAACATAGGCTGGCAAGGCCGTACAATCTTTCACGTATACGACATATGTCTGCAAGCCTCTAAGAGTACATAAATGTCATAAAGGTCGGGATAGAGTCCCTCCATACCAAACAATACTCGTGTAAATCATACTAACCAAACAAGCGACTCTGAATCAAATAGAGCACACCAACATCTTCCGCTGAGTTGATAGCCTACTTAGAGGGATCTCGACCTGGTTATCGGGACCTGCGGGCATGAAACGCAGCGTCGCCAGGAAAAAGGGGCGTGAGTACGAATAATATACCGAGTATGTAAAGCACATAATGTACATAAGAGACATGGAAGAAATATAGAGTACATGACTCAACCTATAAGTCTGAATAACTTTGTAAATTATAAATCACTTTTATCAGCATGCATATGCATATGAATGTCATGTCATGCATAGGTATATGTTTCATAACATCATCAGCCTCTGAGGGCATCCCATCATATCATATCGGCCACTGTGGGCAAAATCATCATTGTATACCAGCTGATCAGGTGATGGTGCATATATAACGCCATAACCTTTCCCATATCCGATATACATATACATACAATATATACGAGTATATTATGCCATTTGAATCATATATATATATATATATATATATATAT
>MDKI01247661.1:0-13042 GCA_005239505.1 Nicotiana paniculata | reverse complement strand
GGGTTCTGGACTTAACGATCACATCATCCACGTATACCTCAATCTCCTGATGCATCATGTCGTCAAATATGGCGGTCATGGCCCTCATATAAGTAGCCCCAGCGTTCTTTAAACCAAACGGCATGAATCGGTAACAGTATGTTCCCCAGGGTGTAGTGAAGGCTGTCTTTTCTGCATCTTCTTCATCCATCAACACCTGGTGATATCCGGCATAGCAATCGACAAAATACTGCACCTCATGTTTGGCACAATTGTCCACTAAGATGTGTATATTTGGCAGCGGAAAATTATCTTTGGGACTGGCTTTATTCAGATCTCGGTAGTCGACACATACTCGGACCTTTCCGTCCTTTTTAGGCACCGGGACCACATTGGCTAGCCAGGTGGTGTATTGGACCACTCGGATTACTCCAGCCTTTAGTTGTTTAGCGACCTCTTCTTTGATTTTGTCACTCATGTCCGTTTTGAACTTTCTCTGCTTTTGTTGGATTGGCGGATGATCGGGGTAGGTGGGCAATTTGTGCACCACTAAGTCCATACTCAATCCGGGCATGTCTTCGTAGGACCAAGCAAATACGTCCTTGAATTCTAATAGGAGTTGAATCAAGGCGTCTTTAGTATTTTCATCCGCATGGACGCTTATCATGGTTTCTCGAATCTCTTCTTCACTGCCAAGTTAACGGGTTCTATTTCATTTAAATTCGTCTTAGGCTTATTCTCGAATTGTTCTAATTCTCGATTTATTTCCCTAAAAGCCTCTTCTTTGTCATATTCGAGTTCTTGATTCATTATTTCGAGGCTAGACGACGTATTCGGATCAGAGCAGGGAGTCCGCAAGCATGTCATGTTTTTTAAAGCCGCATTATTAGGACTGAAAAAAATAAGACAAGTAAACAAATCATAAAGAATAGTAGACGATGAAATTTTGATTTCATTTCATTGAATTTGAACATAGGAGGGTTTACATCAAAATTTAAAGCACCCTGAAATAACTCATAGTGTAGAAAATATGGCAAAAGCTGAACTACCGAGACTCCCGTCGGACGGGGAATGGAGTAGCCTCCCAGTTTTGCAACTTGGCATCAGATCCCATATACTGTACTTCGGCAGTGTTGGGGCCCTCTCCTGGTTGGACCAATGGGCCTCATACAACATTTGCCTCATTGCTCCGCATATTTCTTCTATTTCTTCGGCCGTGAAATCTCTTCTTCTTCTTCCACGTATTTTGGCTTGGTAAATGATGCGGTGATATGTGGGATTGGCTGAGACAATACCCAACCATTTTTCTTTCGTTGGTCAGCCCATTGTTCATCGTCTGGGGTAGCTTGAAACCCTTTGCCGAAAAACTTTTTTATTGACAGGCAAGGTGACGGGTTCTTTAATGCCTTGCAAAGACACCCCGAGCCCTTTTCCGGGTGTGTACCCATGTTTAATCATGTCGTTGGCGACCATAATTGATGCGTTTGATAGGAAAGGTTGAGGGCATGGGGTTCCTTCCTCATGCTGGTCTGCAACCACAATCTCGAAAGCCTGGCAGGCTATGTGCTCGCTGCCCTCTCTTTCTTCCAGGCATGGGGCTAACGGGTCCCTGTAAATGGATTGCTCGTCTTCCCCATGGACCATGATTTCTTGGTCCTCATATTCGAACTTAACCATTTGGTGGAGAGTTGATGGCACTGCCCCTGCTGCATGGATCCAAGGCCTTCCCAAAAGATAATTGTAGGAAGTATCCATATCCATGACCTGGAATGTTACTTCGAAGTCTACATGGCCGATTGTCAAAACCAGATCAATCTCCCCGATCGTGTCCCTTTTGATACCATCGAATGCACGGACGCACATATTGTTGGGCCTGATTCTTTCAGTCCCGATCTCCATTCTTTGTAAGGCTGATAGAGGAAAAATGTCAACCCCAGACCCACCGTCCATCATAACTCTCTTCACGTAGTAACCTTTACATTTAACATTTAGGTGGAGAGATTTTTTGTGGGTGGCCCCCTCCGGGGGCAAATCATTCTTGCTGAACAAAATCCGGTTGACCTCAAAAAATTGTTATGCCATCCTCTCCATTTGCTCGACCGTGATGTTGGCCGGAACATATGCTTCGTTGAGGGTTTTGATCAGGATCTTCTGATGCTCGCTCGAATTTACCAACAAGGACAGAAGCGAAACCTGGGCGGGGGATTTCCTGAGCTCCTCGATTATGGCGTATTCAGAGTTTCTCATATTTTTGAAGAATTCTTCTGCCTCTCCAGCACTGATCGGCCTTTTGGGCGGAAAACGTTTCATCTTGCTTTTGTTTAGCTTTTCTGGGTCGAAGTATTTCTCTGAAGAGTTTACATCGCCTGTCTCCCCGGTAATCTCCTTCCCTTTGTATGTCACCACTGTCCAGCGGTAATCCCATGGGACGGCAGTAGTATTCTTTATGGGAGTTTACAACGCGCGGCTAATAACCACGGGCTCATTCAGCCTGGGTGAAATTATTGGCCCCCGCGCCGTATACGTCTGCTTCGGGATATATATTTTTGAGCCATTCGTTATTGCCCTGTTGAATTGTAACCTTCTGGGAGGGCTCAAAACACTTTGTTCTGTCCTTTGTTGGGGATGTAAAGGACAACATCTTTAGAGGGTCCCTTGTTTGTCCCAGTCTCAGTGTGTTCCGTGACCTAGGGCACGGGGTTGCTCTTTCTTATCTCTTTGGCCGGATTGGGTGCCGTCTTGGGTTTTCTTTCTACATCTGTGATGGCGATGATGGCCTTTAGAGTTGGATCGAAATCCCAGTCCTTGCAAATCATGCCAATGACAGGCCCATGATTGTGGGCGGGCAGTGGATTATTTGTCACATCGGGAGCTTCTTCGTCCCTTAAAACCACTTTCTTTTGTTCTATAAGATTTTCCACGGCCCTTTTGAGGTTCCAACAGTCCTCCGTGTCGTGCCCTTCTGCTCTGGAATAGTAAGCACAACTGGTACCCCGTCTATATGATGGTGATTGGGGATTCTGCCCGTTTGGAGGTACGGGTTGCAGGAGCCCCATCTGGACCAACTTTGGGAAGAGACTAGAATACGGCTCTTCCGATGGGAGTGAAATTAAATCTCCTTGGTGGCTCTCTAGGGTAGGCATTGTACGGGTAGCTATTTTGAGGCGGGCGCTAATTATATGGAGGTTGGGGACGATGGTTATTTTTCTGGGGTGGAGTTCTATTCTAATTGTATTGTTGTAGCAGCCTGGGATATGGCTGAGCATTCATTACCGCATAGGGAAAAGGGGGCGAAGCATAGGTTGTATCTTGGTGAGGGTAGTAATGCTGGGAGGCTTTAGGAAATGGGCGTGGGTATTGTCGAGTTTTCCTGACATCGAAAACCATCATGGCCCTTTCTTCTTTCTTTTTCCTGTTGGTCGCAACCCCGGACCCGCTTTGGATGGCCTGAGAGGTCGCTCTTATGGCAGATCGGCTCAGGATACGACCAGTTTTTAACCCGTTCTCCACCATTTCTCAAATTTTAATGGCTTCTGCGAATGGTTTGCCCATGGCGGACATCATATTCTGGAAGAAATCAGCTTCTTGCGCTTGTAGAAAAACGCTCACCATTTCAACCTCATCCATCGGAGGTTTGACCCTGGATGCTTGCTCACGCCATTTGATGGCGTACTCCCTGAAACTCTCTGAGGGTTTCTTTTTGAGATTGGACAGTGAGTTTCTATCGGGAGCGATGTCCACATTGTATTGGAATTGTCGGACAAAGTCCCGGGCTAAGTCATCCCATATGTGCCAACGGGATATATCATGGTCCATGTACCATTCCGATGCAATTCCCGATCAAACTTTCTCCAAAATATGCCATGAGAAGTTCCTCCTTCCTCTTGCTCCCCTGAGTTGGTTGCAGTATCTTTTCAGGTGGGCTATGGGGTCTCCATGCCCGTCATATCTTTCGAACTTGGGGGTCTTGAACCCGAGAGGCAGATGGACGTGCGGGAACATGCACAAATCTGCATATGAGACACTTTTCTACCCGCTTAGCCCTTGTATATTTTTTATGCTCTGTTCAATACTCTTCATTTTCCGGGTTATTTATTCATTTTCGAAGCTTTTCTTATCCTGTCCCAAAGTGAACTCAGGCTGAGTTTGTTGGAGATATGCATTGGGAGCAGTATGAGCAGTATCCTGATGGACGGATGGTGTTGGTGGCTCGAAACTTGGTCTGGAGATAGTTGGTGGGGCCGTGGCGGAGATCGGTGGTGCGGTAAAAATGTTGGAAGACGCACCAGAAAAGAAGGCCTGGGGGCAAACCTCAGAAGGCCTTCCGGAAAAATGAGCCGATATGGTTGGATATCCAAATGGCGTGGCCGGGTAGCTTATGGGGATGTTGGACGTCCCTCCTGCCCTAGGGATTATCTCTGGGAATCCCGAGATAGTACTAGGTGGTTCCGTACCATTGGACCATGCGTCCCACATATCTAGCATGTGGCAACGTAGAGCCCTGTTTTCTTCCGCTGTTGCGGACTCCGATGTTGGGATGGCGGGGTTTAGGTCTTCCACGGTGGATTTGACGATGGGCAGGTGACTTTTGTCATTTCTATGCTCCCCTTCGATCTAGTGAAGTAAGGATGGGAAGCCAGGTTACCGCAAAACCAACCACCTTAAAATACCTTTAAGATTGAACCAACAAATGTTAGTTTTAGAACATAGACAAATTGCCCGTATGGGTTATGCAATGCACCTGATGCTTTTCTATATGTCTTCGCCACAGTTGTGTATTTCATCCCGGCCTTATCTCTTGGTTTGTTTTTCTTTCGGTTATTATTTTTTCCTTTCCTTGGTTATTGCGTCTGCTATTTACTTCCTTTCTTGGTTTCCTTTCTTATGGTTATGATCGAATCCTATGTGGATTGCCTATTTATCACGGCGCCGCGTGAATCAGACCATCGCGTAGTTCATGTTAACAAAACTCAAAGAGATGCATATATCATTTTCTAAAGGCTTCATTCCAAGAAAAATTCCATTCATTAAATAAACACTTTTGATTACAGAAAGTTAGCAGCCCATTTTTGGAATTACAGAGTTTGCAAAACAAACTTGACACACATTTTCGAAAATATAAAGACTATTGTGGACTCAACATATGACTATGACTAGAAAAGTGAAGTACAGACTCGAAAATATCAAGAATACATTAGTGCTTCCGTTGCTCCAGGGGCCGGTGGGGCATCATTCGGCCTTGCCACGGGCCTGCGTGCTATGTCTTGTCGGAGGCGGTAAAGGTCGTCCATTATCTTATGGACGAAGATCATAATTGCTGAGAAGAAAGTGGTCCGAGTCATATCTTCGCATTCCTGACATTTGGTGACGATGTAGTCAGCTATCTCTTGGACCCTTCGCCTGATAATACCTTTCTCTTGAAGCATGTGCCCGATTTGTTGGGATCTTGCTTCTAAAGTTTGGATATCTTTGTGACTCTGTTCTTGCCATTGCTGTAACTCTTTTTCTAACCGAGACATCATGTCATAGCACTGTTCCCTCTCTGTTTTAAACCTTTTCGCCTGTTTGGCCATCTCTTTCCCGACGGCGACCAATTTTTCTTTCAAGCCCACGACTTCCTGGTCATATTTCCTTTTTAGTCTCGGAACAAATTCTGTTCTTTCTTCCGCACTCCTTGTTAGTCTTGCCCGAACTTCGGTCAGTTCTTCTTCAGCTTTGTCTAACTCATTCCCATAGCTACATACTTTATGCCTCAGGCTGTTGATAAGCCTTTCTCGGTCCTTCTTCTCTCTGGGTTCTCAGCAGCTGTTTTCAGTTCCTGTATCTGGGCCCCGAGGGCTTCATTTTCTTGGGCTACTCTATTTTTCTCTCCTTCAATTGAGGCAGTTTGTAGAATGTTTTCGAACTTGATTTCCCTGACCTGGGCCTCCAATTTGCTTATGGTGGCTCGGTAGCTGTTCTCTTTTTCTAAACAAGCCCAATGCTCTTGAGTTTGCTCGGCGAATTGTTGTACATGGGGTCTCTTTGCGGGTCGTTCTTGCTCTTGATGCTCCCTGCCTCTTACACCGTACCAAGAGGTGTAGGCGGGTTCCACTTCCCCTTTGGATAAGTCTCTCACACGAGTTTGAGGTTCTAAAAACCTGCACTCATTCCAATTTTGACGGACCCTGCCTTCAGGAAATGCAGCTCTTGGGCATAATTCAATGACTTGTTGGCTTAAATCCTCATCATGGGGAACACCCTGTCTCCTTCCCAACTGGCGTAGGACCCGGTGAGCATATGGCTGAATTTTTCGCAGGCCCATTAACAGGAGATAGCAAACCTCAGCAGACATATTGATAACCTTGTTGAGAGGGAGCCATCTGAACGTCCACTCGATTTGGTTGGTAGTCAGTGAGCTCAAGTATGAGTGAGAGGCTTTTGTGCCTTCAGGGAATTGGTAGCCTTTTACCCGAGTACCATGTTCCTCGATGTAGTTCAAACCGGTTAAGCCGTAGTTCATGTAGCCCGGGCGGTGACAGAGGTGTTCGATCAGCCATATTTGTAGGAGCAGGTTGCACCCCTTGAAGAATTTTCCCCCTGATTGGCAAACTGTCAGAGCACGATAAATCTCGGCTAAGACCATCGGTATCAGTGTGCCATTGGACTTTTTCATCATGAAGTCTGCTATTCCCACAAGTCCGATGTCTATGCATCCGTCGTTTCTTGGGCAGATCAAGGTGCCCAAGAATGCTACCACAAAAGCTAGCCCCCGACGGGCTTCCCATTTAGCCTAATCTTTGTGAGTTAGACCAGTTAGCCTCATAACCCTGGGGATCTCCATAACGTCTGTAAAGAAAGTAGAAAGTGCAGAATTCTTCGGAAAAATGTGGGTCTTGGACGTCCCGGCTAATGTTTAACAGATCCAAAAACTTGTGGGGAGTCACCGCCCTGGGCGCCACTGGGTACCGACTTCTGAGATTGTCATTGTGACCAGCATACCCAGCTATTTCCTCCAGTGTGGGTGTTAATTCAAAGTCCGAAAAGTGGAATACATTGTGGGCGGGATCCCAAAACGGTACTAGAGCCTCGACGATGTCCAACCTCGTCTTGATCTTTAAAAGGCCAATAAGTCCCCCTAAAGCTTTTATAACATACTTTCTACTGGTCTCCCCCAAGTTGCTCCACCACATATGAAGTCCTAGAAGGATTTCCTCGACTGCTTTGAAGGGGATGTTTTCAACTGTATTCATCCTACACATTCGTTCTTTTTTTTTTTTTATTAAGACCACAGAAATTTTTTCGAAAAGTGTCATTTTGGGCAAAGGGTTTAAAGAAAATGGACCACCTTTGCGAATACGGCCTTTTAAGGCCGTGTTCGCGAATTGGGTCAAAAGTTAAAGACAAAACACAGGTAGCCATTCTTGCAAAACGGCCTTCTGGTGCCCCACTTGGGCGATTAGGCTATAATGGCGTCACCTAATTTTATTTAAGGCTATATTTTTTTGATTTTGAAAAATGGAGTTGGACCCGATGAGGGTTTCCTACATATCTCACGCCAGTGAGAATCAAACAAAGCGTAGTTCGGGAAAAAATCTTGATTAACTAAAAATATACGCCCACTCATTTTGTTTTAATATATGTCTATTTTATTTTTTAGAAATTTTGGCAGCGTTTCGGGATAAACACGAGGATTTTCCAAAATAGGGTAAATTCTCTATTCTACCTCACTCTTGGTTTTCCTGCTCATTTTTGTTTAGCCGGTCGATACACAAGTTGTGACAAATAAATGCATACGCAGCAAATAAAATGCATCAGGGTAGTCTTTTATTTCGGGTACACCTGTCCTAGACGGACCCAACCCCTGTGTTGAGTCCCCTAAGTCAAATGCACATGATGCAAATAAGCGTTCCTACTAGGGATCCGACATGAGGTTTTGTTATTCTAGGTTTAAACCTGGGGTTTTGTTCTAGACCAGGCTTACCCGAGCAGACAGCTCGAGCCGAGGTCGGGGCAGCGTACCGGGAATACATAAGCTTCGCCGGCTTTGCAAATTATCCGTACCTCGTTCTAAAATTTGGAAATGACTCTAACAGAAAAGAAGTCACACAAAGTGCACACTTCCCAGATGATTTAGAAGACTCAGAGAGAAGAGGGTTTCGGCACAATTTTATATACAGTTCAGATAATATCAAAACGGTAAAAGCAACATTTACCACATTAGGTTCAAATATGTAAAATCAGGTAATAAAGACAAATACAACAGTTATTCTAAGCTCAAATTCTTGGACCCTGAATCAGAGATTCTGGGTTCCTTTCCCCAGTAGAGTCGCCAGAGCTGTCACACCTCCTTTTTCCGAAAGGGATGATATGGGGAGTTTTTTCCAATTTAAGTGACATTATTCAGATTTGGGATTTATTTTAGTTTTCAGAGTCGCCACCCGGATTTTTGACGATGCTCCGGGACACCATTTTATTTTAAAATCCCAAACCGAGGAAATTTTGACAATGTTTTAATTTGCCTGCGACCAAAAATCCGAGTAAGGAATTCTGTTAACCCGGGAGAAGGTGTTAGGCATTCCTGAGTTCCATGGTTCTAGCACGGTCGCTTAACTATTAATATTTGGACTAATTATCTTATTATTTACATGTTTTAAACCTATTGTGCTTTTTAGCCTTTTTCATTTTTAGCCGCTTTTATGGATTTATCTTGAAACAAGTCATGATGGCGTGCACTTGTTTGTTTTTGGACATATTATTACTGCGCCACATGAAATGCACCCGCAATTACCACCTGTGATTTTTATTAAAATTTGAAGTTGAAGACGGGGACATGAGTTGTCGCACCCGAGTGTAGATTACGTAGTCAAGACTATGGTCATGACAGTTTTAAAGTGCCTATTTGAGGCGATGTTTGATTATTCTTTAGGTTTTTCTATTTGAATAAACATTTTAGTTTTAAAATCAATTAGGAAGTTTATGGATTTATCTTGTACAAGTTGCTATGGCGTACACTTGTTTGTTTTTGGACACATCGCAAACACGTTACATGAAATGCACCCGTGATTGCTATGTGCAATTTTATTTATTGTTTGGAGTTGAGGGTCGGGGGCACGAGTTGCCACTCCCGAGTGTAGGTTATGGTAATTTGAGATAATACTCGATTCTTTACCAAATTTAAAACTAAAAAGTATCTTTCTACCTAGAGGGTTGCCTAAACATGAAATTCGTCAGCCTAAAAGACAACATATTTTGGGCTATGGCCACATTTTAGCCCTAATTTATTTTTAACCATTTTGGCCAATCCTAATTATGGTTTAGTTGTAAAAGAGATAGAAACTACACAACTATATAGGGAATCATGCCATCACATCAAGAAAATCATATTAGTGATGGCTTAGTTGTAAAAGGGATAGAAACTATACAATTATAAAGGGAATAATGCCATCACATCAAGAAAATCAGATTACTGATTTGCAAGTCGCTTATTTAAGGAGTCAAATGAGCACATTTAGCTATGGTGTTGACTTAACGGATTTTAACAATTCCAAATGACCTAGATTCCTGTTATTTAATGTCGTATGTACAGATACTTGTTCGATAGCATTTATACATGTTACTGTGTCGCAAACTCAGAAAGTTCAAAACGCACAAAAAGACTTTTGGATCACACGATTCCTGTTTGCATTTCTCGAGAGTCACTGAATCTGGAGCACTTATTTTTTTTTTTAGAATCTTAGCAAATGTTTACAAGTTCATACAAAATGCCTTTGAACTATAAAATTTATACCTACTCGTTTGGCAATTCATTTTAGAGACGAAAATGAAAGATTTTCTTTTCGTTGTTTTGTAAATCAAATGAGTTTTTATGAAATAAATATTTTCAAACCTATAGTCCTCAAGATGAATTTGTTTCTTCTTATACGTATATATTGAGATGGTACAAAAAGGGAGGGGTTTTGGATAATAATCAAACCGTTCCAATAATTACTAAAATGAGGAGCCGACCTAGTTCCATGAGATGAAAAAGACATAAACGGAATATGAATTTAGTTCAGTCCCTTCTTTACAAGAGAATAATGCAAATCCGCTGCTGCTCCTATGCGAGCCAACAACCCCTTCACGTCCTCAGCTTGTATTTCCAAAGAACTTTGGTCATTTTAGGCATTTCCTAAGGAGCGAATCTGACCATTTATAGGTTCAGATCCTCTTCCTTGATGCCTTTTGTAATAATAATCTGACTATCCTACAACTATTTATGCATTATCATAGGGTGAATCTGACCATGAATGGGTCAGACTTTTAATCCCACCATGCCAACATTAACCTAAGTTTAGATCTCCATGGACACTTACTTACTGAGTCTCTTTAATGACCAAGATGACACAAATAAGAGCATCATAACTATAAGTCCAACAATTGCTATTTGGACAGTAGTACCAATAGGCTTTTAAGCATTCGCAGGATGAGTCATACCATAAAGGGGGTTTGACTCAACCTTGATGATGTTCTTACACCATTTTTGACAGAGTAGATTCTTGCCTTTCATGGACTGAATCTAACCATAGAAAGGGGTCAGATTCAACTCCCTAAAGGTCCTATTCATCTCATAATTGTTATGCGATTTTGATTTTTTGGCATTTTTGAGAGGGTGAATCTAACCATTTGAAGGGTTCAGATTCCCTACTCTAAAGCCCCTGTTGATTACCCATTTTTTGTACCCTTAAAGGGTGATAAGCTACTGTTTAAGCACCTAATATGGGGTGAATTTGACCATTATAGAGGGTCAAATTCATCTACCCTAGTGCTGTTTCATAATAATATCTAGATTTCTAAGGCCTGAACCAGACCAATATTTAAGCATCTTTATAGGATGAACTTAACCATTAGAGGTTTTAAAGACAGTTTTAAATTGAAGCAGACTTATATGAAGTTCAGAGATTAGAAACTAAACAAATATAATGTAAATCTCTATATACATGCCTCACATCTTTGTCACATAAGTTTATACATGAATAGGTTTAAGCAAATAAAAATACAGATTCATGGAGGAAAGACAGTGGATTTCAAATCTTTATATTTCATAAAAAAAACTCAGCTTACATACCTTTAAGAGCAAGATAACAAAAGGAACCTGACCAAATAAAGGTCAGGCAGATGGAAATCAGCAAGAAGAAGAAAAACCCAGCAGCCACAAACAGCACCCACGAACAGCAAGAAACCCACAGTAAAGAAATCCAGAAAAGGATGATTTTGAATACCAAGCGATTGAATAAAGACAGCAACAAAACCAGGTCCTTTAGGAAAGAAGACCACAACTACAAGACAGACTAAGTTCAGATTGTTTTCACACTCCTAACTGCAATCCCTTTCTGTTTCTGTTTTTTCAAGTCGTTTAGTAGTCAAAAGAGTTGTATTTTTCAGTCCAAAAAAGGTTCAAAGAAGAGTCCAAAAAAAAATCTCCCCTAGTGGTAAAAAGTGTGTGTATATATAGGGGCATTTGGGATAGGATATGCTCAGCATATTCCTTATCCAATAAGCTGGAAATAGTACCAATGCAGCTGTCACCCTTATCCTTTTGGGGACAACTGCCTATTTTCAGAACATTCCAGCCCTTATTCCCCTTTTGAAATTACTATTTTAACCTTAAAATATCTGATTTCTTGATATTTCCTTATTCTAGAAGGTTCTTGGATTGTTACGCCCAAGATTCCTCAATTAAAATCCTATACTAACCCTTAGGACATCCTAGAATTACTCTTTAGCAATCAGGGAATAATGTTAAGTTAGTAGGTTGATTAACTTAATATTTCAACTCAGTACTAATGCTAGTGAAATTGATTTAAGTTTTTTACTAGAAGTTGAAATTACTTAAGGGTGAGACTGAGTGAATCATTTGTTCTTAAACATAGTTAATTGAATAATTGATCTTAACTAGTTATCTAGGACTTAGATAGACTATGTTGTTAGATGATTTTA
This sequence comes from Nicotiana paniculata, assembly GCA_005239505.1. Taxonomy (NCBI): domain Eukaryota; kingdom Viridiplantae; phylum Streptophyta; class Magnoliopsida; order Solanales; family Solanaceae; genus Nicotiana; species Nicotiana paniculata. The sequence continues at coordinate 1,105 of MDKI01247661.1, read as the reverse complement.
AAAATTAGGTCTACTAGTTAAGTGTGACTAATTTCTTATTGCTCAAATTAATTTAACTCAAATTGACTACCATTTGAATTAAAATCAGTAGTTAATTGAACTAATTGGTTTAAAAAATTTCATTAGGTGTAATTAGGCTTATCCATTAACTCTTAGTCAATTGAGTGATTATTTCTATAAAACTATACTTTTAACCTATTTTGATCATTCTAGGATCTTAGTTTGATTAAAGAAACTTATTTAGGTTAATAATTAGGTAATAAGTAACTCGATTCTACTTTAATTAATTAGTAGCTAAACTTTGTTGTTTTATCAAGGGTTGATTAATTTCAAATTAATCAATTACTTTAAACTTCTTAGACTTAGGTCAATTATACTATTATTTAGTTCAAATGTATACTTAATTAATTGCACATAAGTGTCTCTTCATTACCTAATTACTATTACTTGATTGATTAAAATCGATTGAAACTAAAGTTGAAACCAAAAGAAAGTAAGTAAAAAAAACAAAACAGAAAGTATAATTAGCATAGGCCTGCCTATTCAACAAACAATACTAACAATTAAATTAAAACAAACATCATGTTACTTAAACAGAAAGGTTCATGAACTCCTAAACCAGATTAGTAATCAATCCTTAAAGCGAGAAACTCAATAGTTCAGGAAAAATGGGGAAAGAAGGGCGGATAACAGTCTTGGAGGAAATAATAATCTCCAACCAGTGAACAATTTAGACAATAAGGTACAGATCAGGTACGCATGCATACTTAGAACTAAACAGGCCAAGAAAAGAATATATTCAACAAAAAAACCAAACTGGAACCAACAATTTCAAGCTAATCGGCTAAAATAGCATAAATCTGAAATGGTTATTATACCTTTGACGCATGCGTTTTAAAGATCCAAACTAAATCAAGAACAAACAAATACTATATGAGAACAGTACAACATAAACACATGTATCAAACAGTGAGGCATGCGATTTAAATTTTTTTTTCTAAAAATGAAGAAATGTCAGAAAAGAAAAGATAAGGGGGGAAGAGATACCCGCGGGGTGCTGACAGACTCCGGCAGGGTTTGGAAATGATCCAAACCCACATGAATC
>ML309316.1:0-24051 GCA_005239505.1 Nicotiana paniculata | reverse complement strand
GTACCCCACTCACCAGATAATTCACATAATCGGCATACCACGGAGGAAGGTCTTGGGTTATAGAAAAAAGTTGCTCATCAGGAAAGACTTCTTTAATATCTCTACCCTCCTAAACATGATCATGATTTTCCAGCCTGGACAGATGGTCAGCTACTTGGTTATTAGTGCCCTTTCGATATCTTATCTCCACATCAAATTCCTGCAACAATAAAACCCAGCGCATCAATCTAGCTTTAGATTCTTTCTTTGTAAATAAGTACTTGATTGCTGCGTGATCTGTGTGGAAAATAACTTTCGTGCCCACCAAGTATGCCCAAAATTTTTCAAAGGCCCACACCACAGCTAACAGCTCCTTTTCAGTGGTGGTGTAATTCTGTTGTGCATCATCGAGGGTCTTGCTCACATAGTAGATGGAATAAAACACCTTGTCTTTCCTTTGGCCTAGCACTGCCCCAATTGCATGGTCACTTGCATCACATATAAGTTCAAATGGTATTGACCAATCAGGTGCAACAATTATGGGGGGAAGCTACCAATTTCATCTTGAGCTCCTCAAATGCCTTCAGCCAGGGTGTATCAAAATTGAACTTGACATCTTTTTCCAGCAACCTGCACAACAGAGTAGCAATTTTAGAAAAATATTTAATAAAGCGCCTATAAAATCCTGCGTGTCCCAAGAAACTCCGGATGCCCTTTACTGAAATTGGTGGAGGTAGTTTTTCAACTGCCTCCACTTTTTCCTTATCAACTTTGATGCCGCTTTTAGATACTCTATGACCCAAAATGATACCTTCCTGCACCATAAAGTGACACTTCTCCCAATTTAACACCAGATTTTTTTCTTCACAACGGGCCAATACCATGCTCAGATTTTTCAAACAATCATCATAGGATGACCATAAGTCTGAGAAGTCGTCCATGAACACCTACGAATTTTTCCACCATGTCAGTGAAAATAGCCATCATGCATCTCTGGAAGGTGGTTGGTGCATTAGAAAGACCAAATGGCATTCGCTTGAAGGCGAATGTGCCATAAGGGCAAGTGAATGTGGTCTTCTCCTGATCCTCTGGCATATGACAATTTGATTGTAACCTGAATAACCATCCAGAAAGCAATAATATTCATGCCCTGCTAATATGTCCAGCATTTGATCAATGAATAGGAGTGGGAAGTGATCCTTGCGAGTTGCTTTGTTGAGCCTTCGATAATCAATGCAAACTCTCCAACCCGTAATAGTGCGGGTGGGAATCAGCTCATTCTTCTCATTCTCAATGAAGGTTATCCCTCCCTTTTTGGGCACACATTGAACCGGGCTCACCCAGTTGCTGTCAGAAATAGGAAAAATGATACCTGCATCTAGCAATTTTATTACTTCTTTCTTCACCACTTCTTTCATGATGAGATTTAGCCTTCTTTGCTGCTCAACACTCGGACAATGTCCATCTTCCAAAAAGATTTTATGCATGAAAAATGATGGGTTGATTCCTTTAATATCTGCAATGGTCCACCCAATTGCCTTTTTGTGCTCACGAAGTACCCTAAGCAATTTCTGTTCTTGTGTATTGGTCATGCTGGATGAGATGATCACGGGCAATGTCTCAGAGTTCCCTAAATAAGCATAGCGTAAATGTGTTGGAAGAGGTTTGAGTTCCAATTTTGGAGCCTCTTCAATAGATGTCTTAGGAGGGGTTAGAGTAACAAGCTTGTTCAACTCTTCAAATTTTCCTAGCCCGTGGAGGTAACTGCAAGATACTTCAAAAGCCTTCTCAGTGTCTCCCCTTGTTTCTTCCCCACAATCTTCTTCATCCCCAACTAACACTTGCTCAAGAGGGTCAACATGACTCATGTATGGAGCCATTGACTCCGATTTGCTTTCCACTACAGTAATCATGGATAGCTCTTCATAGTGGACACGCAACTTGAGTGCCTTATAAACATTAAACACCTCCACTCGATCACCAACTCGCATTGTCATCTTCCCTTCACACACATCGATGGTAGCTCGGCCCGTAGCTAGGAATGGACGCCCCAAAATAAATGGGATTTCCTGATCAGGCTCATAGTCCAAGATAATGAAATCAATTGGAAATATGAAGGAACCCACTTGCAACAGCACATCTTTAATTACTCCCTCAGGATGAGCAAGGGAGCGATTAGCCAATTGTAAAATCACTGTTGTTGGGCGTGGTTCACCCACCCCAATTGCTTGAACACAGATAGCGACATCAAATTAATACTTGCCCCAAGATCGCTCAAAGCTCGCCCGACTGCATGCTTACCAATTGAGATTTGGATAGTAAAACTACCCGAATCTTTTAATTTCTGAGGTAGCTTGCTTTGAATTATTGATCTAACTTCCTCCGTGAGTGCCACGGTTTCGAATTTAGTCAACCTCCGTTTATTTGCCACAATGTCCTTGATGTATTTAGAATATTTGGGCACCTCCTGCAAAATGTCTACCAGTGGATTATTGATTTGTACCTGCTTCAAGAGGTCAAGAAACTTTTTGTATGTGGAATTATCTTTCACCTTTTGCAACCTTTGAGGGAATGGAGGGGGCGGCCTCGCAACAATTGGTGGGGGTTTCTCAGCCACCGCCTTCTTTGCTGGCTTATCTAATTCTTTCGGGTTGTCTGATGTTGATTCAATAGTGATTTGTTCCTCATCAAAAGTTACCTGCTTCCTCTTCTTGGACTGAACTTCTTCCAATTCCTTCCCATTCCTCAATGATATAGCATTAATAGATGCTTTAGGATTAGCTTCAGTGTCACTTGGAAGAGCCCCCGTTAGTCGGGTATTTTGAGAACTCGCAAGTTGCCCCACTTGACGTTCTAAGTTTCTCATTGCTACAGTCTGGGCTTGGTGGTCAACCATTATTTTCTGATTGAAAGAAAGTTGGTCATTCATCATTATCTTCATAATATCCTTAAGGATTGCTGATGGTTCAGCCTGAGGTGGTTTGTACTGCTGTTGAGGTGCTGGATGCCTGTAGTTATGCTGAGTGCTCTGATTTCCACCCCAAGAGAAGTTTGGGTGGTTTCTCCATTAGGGTTATAAGTGTTTCCATATTAATTTGCTTGTCCCCTATTCGCGTTACCCACAAAGCAGACAGACTGTGGATTAACTGGGCATACATCACTCGAATGACCCTCTCTACAGACTTCACAAAATACCTGAATCTGTTGCACTAGTTGAGCATGTTGTACTGGTTGAGATTGTTGCTTGTTAATGATCAGGTTCATCTGATTGACTTGGTTAGTCAATGTGGAAATCTGGGCTGACAATTTTGAAACCACATCTAGTTCAAGAACCCCTGGCGACTTTTGAACCACATTTCTCCCCATCTCACCTTGCCAGTCTGGATTGCTTTTGGAGAATTTATTCAGTAATGCAAATATTTCATCATAATTCTTCTCCAACACCTGACCTCCGGCTGCTGCATCTACCACAATTTTTGTTTGCGGATGGAACTCCTCAATGAAAGTGTGAACTAACACCTCGTTTGTCAGATATTGATGAGGACAGTCTATGAGTATCCCCTTGAACCTTTCCCATGCTGACTATAACGATTCACCTGTTTTCTGTCTAAAGGAGACTATCTCACTCCTGATCTTTGCGGTCTTTCCTGAAGGGAAGAACCTTGCCAGAAATTTTCTCGCCAGATCATTCCATGTTGTGATGGAATTAGCTGGTTCTGCCTTCAGCCATCGCTTTGCTTCGCCCAATATAGAGAATAGGAAAAGCGTGAGCCTCACATAATCTGGCATGACCCCGTTAGTGATATAAGTATCATTAATCTCCAAGAAGTTCAAAATGTGTTGCTGTGGATCCTCGTGTGGAAGACCCAAAAACTGCCCGTTTGCATGAAGTAGTTGGATCATGCTCTATTTCAGCTCAAAGTGCCTAGTGATTCTGGGCTTCACGATGCTGGAGGTGAGATTAGCAATACTTGGCATTGCCACCTCCTCAACAGCCATGTTTGTTCCTCTGCCATGTTCATAGGAAATCGGATGAAGTCCTGAAGATTGTTTGTATCTCTTGCTTCTCGCAATCTCCTGTGAAATGATCTCTCAAGTTCGGGGTCAAAGCCGTCAAGTCTATCCTGGATTCTGACCCTACGCATTCACTCGAAATTCCTGAGATTAGAGCAAAAATCACGTGACGTTACACTCAATAAAATAACAATTAAAGCAAGTAACTAAGAAGCAGTCTATATTCAAGTCCCCGACAACGGCGCCAAAAACTTGTTGGTCCAAATTGCACACGCAAGTATACGTGTTCGTAGCAAGTAATATAATGTTAAATCGATTGTTGAACCCACAGGGACTTGCGTAAAATACTTATTGAATCACTCTAATTTCTAATTAATCGAGCCAAAACAAAATCTAAGGATATAACTAATTTATTCTACAATTATATGAACTAATTATCAAGTCGAGAATATTGTTGTGTATTAAATAGAGACAAATATTCCAGGGTAGTGATCAATTCACCACTCGTATTGCATTCTACTTAACTCTCCCTTTCATATAATCCACTCATGGTTGCTAATTAGTCGATAATTTCTCTCATAGCCTTCTCCCGAAGTACTACTCGCCTATTCTCAATAGATTAACGCCTATATTCCTATGAAATTAATCTATTAGAACGCACTAAGATTACGATATTTAATTAAGCACAGTGACTAGGTATATTCCTATCCTAACCACAAATTCACTCCCCTGAAAGGTTAAGATCGCGCTCTCTTCAATTCTTCTCTAATCTATATACGGTTTTCCCAACANTATATTGAGCGAATTATAATCAAGGTTAAGTTAATATCGAATAACAATATTCATGGCTAAACCACAACCCCAGAACAATGGGTGTTTAGCCACTCATACTAGAATTAAACAATTGCATAAGTCTTGCATGAATGGAAAATACTAGAATAAGATGAAGAAAGTCGATAATCATTTTTCTTCCTCAATGATCTTGTGTGTATATTCTCTCCAAAAATGGCATCCTCCTTCTCAAAGTTGTGGTTTGGGGTCTATTTATATGTTCGGGATAAACCCTAAACGTGTAGGAGACTTTTATTCTAACCGGGAAACACTTAAAACCTTCAAAACTCAGAATTTACCGGACCAGGGACCCCAGGCATTAAGCCCCAAACGCCCAGGTAAAGCCTGGGTAGGCAAGGCGTTTGGGCTCTAAAGCCCCACTAACGCCTGGGTATGGATGGCGTTTGGGATGAAACGCCCGGCTAACGCCGGGTTATGCCAAGCTTTTTGGCTAAAACGCCTAGCTATGGCCCGGGTCACTCCTTTTCGACTCTTGAGCATATTTTTGACGTTTATACACCCTTTTAGCTCGGCTTCCATCTCCAATTCACCTACACATGAAATAGACTCCATTATGCACATATAATGTGTATTTTTATCACAAAAGCACATAAAATGTAAGGTATATGATGCTTATAACTATGGATTCTAGCCACGCATCAGGTTGCACGCTGCAACAGTAAGAGGATAAGTAAGGTTCCTATATTTATTTTTCTTGTGTTTTACTTTCTATTTTCTGAGAAGAGTTCATAATAAGTTGCGTGAGTTAAGTAGTCTTTTCCAGAGTCATTTATTTATGCATCATGTTCGAGTTATGGCCTATTGGCGCGTTGTGGTGTCATGTAAGACTGTTGGTCATGTTTGGGGTGATTTTTTGTCTGAGTAGTTCATACTGGGTGAGACAAGATTATTGGATCAGGGATCAGTGCGATAAGATTATGTGAAATACATTGAAGGACAATTACCAACAATTGGTTCATAATGAGGTGATGATTCTAGTCAAGATGAGATATTCAATGATTTGTTAACTCTGCAGTGGGTTATGAATTTCTACACATCTCCTCCATTGTGGTGGTATCGCCAGCATTATAGCAGGATGTATATATACATATATATATATATATATATATATATATCATGAGGTGCATTGCTATTAAGGTTCAAGGAGCGTCATTGTGGTCAGATGATGAGTTATGCGGTGTATGGTGTTGATTCATCAAAGGTATGTAGTCATGATCTGGTATGTCGTGTGGTAGTTGATACGGTGTTTATATATTGGAACTAGGCCTGGCAGATAATTTCAAGGGTTGGAACTGAGCTCTAAGCTTACGACATGGATAAAAGAGGATATCTTCAGAGTTGATCAAGCAATGTGCTCAACTGAGTTGTGGTAGCACGGGCAGGTGCTCGAGGTGTTAAACAGTGATTTTAAATAACTCCAGAGCAATTCTTAGCACGTTCAAGGACGAACGTCTATTTAAGTGGGGGAGAATGTAACGACCCGATCGGTCATTTTGAGCTCTAGCGCGTCATTCAACAGTTTGAGGTCATGAGCAGCTCCATTTCTGGTATTAGGACTTGTAGGCTTGGTCGGAATCGAGTTTCGGAAAGTTTAGAGTCAAATTGGAAAGAAAATTCTCATTTCAGAATCCTCAAGTTGGAGAAATTGACCAAGATTGGAATTTTGAGTAAACGACCTCAAAATCAGGATTTGAAGGTTCCTTCAGGTTTGTATGATGATTTCGGACTTGGGCGTATGTCCGGATCGGGTTTTGGATAACCCGGGAGCATTTCGGCGTATATTGTGGAAGTTAGCACTTTGAAGAAAATTTCCTAAGTTTGAATTGAAGTGCATTTCAGTGATATTGATGTCCGTTTTGGATTCCGAGCCTGGGAATAGCTCTATATGGTGATTCTGGAGTCGGGAGCGCGATCGGAAGTGAATTCGGATGTGTGTAGGTTATTTTGAAGTCGTTTGGCTAAAGATAGGAATTTGAAGGTTTTTGAGAAATCCGACCGGAAGTGGAAACTTGATATCGGGGTCGGAATGCTATTCCGGAAGTTGGAGTAGGTCCGTAATGTCAAATATGACTTGCGTGCAAAATTTGGGGTCAATCAGATGTGATTTGATAGGTTTCGACGTCGAATGAAGACGTTTGAAATTCTAAAGTTCATAAAGATTTAGTTGAGTTGCGATCCATTGTTTCGATGTTATTTGATGTGATTTGAGGCCTCGAGCATGTCCGCATTATGTTTTGGAACTTGTTGGCATGTTCGGGTTGGGTTCCGGGGGCCCCGGGTGTTAACCGGAAGAGCCTTTGACCAATTTTGAACTTGGAGCGCATAAGCTGAAGCTCCCAGCTTCTGGTGTGATCACACTTGCGCTTGAATGGCCATAGATGCGAGCTTGTGGATGCGGGGCACGAGTCGTAGAAGGAAAAGGCATGGGCTGGTCAGGCACCGCGGGCGTGAAGAATTGGCCGTAGGTGCGAAGACCGCAGGCGCGAAGAATTGGCCGCGGGTGCGAAGACCTCAGGCGCGAAGGTTTTGCCGCGGGCGCGAAGATCGCTGGACATTGCGTGTTTAAAGCAGGGGTTGGAGCATTTTTGCTCATTTCTTCATTCTTGGGCGATTTTTGGAACTTCTTGAGAGGGATATTCACCTAGCAACTTGGAGGTAAGCCAATCCCACCTATTGCAAGTTAATTACTTGGATTTTATCTAGATTTTAACATGGAAAATCATCAAAAATTGTGGAAAAGTTGGAAATTTTTAAGAAAAACTAGAATTTGCATTCTTGGATTTTTGACCACGAATTTGAGCATGGAATTAAAGTAAATTTTATATTTGAGTTAGCAAGGCTATGGGTAATCATTATTTTCGAAAAATTTCGGAATCCAGGCACATGGGCCCGAGGGTAATTTTGTCAACTTTCCAAGAGGAGTTAGGGAATTATATAAATTGAATTGTCATTCGTATTAGAGTATATTTTCATTAGTTATCCCGTTATTTGGATAGATTTTGGGCGCGAAGCATCGATTTGAGTCGTCGGAAGGGCTTGGAGGCTGGTTATTAGTCTTCGGAGCAAGGTAAGTCTCCTTTCAAACTTTGTGAGGGGGAATTGTCCCCCTAGATGAACTAAATAAATACATGCTATTAATTTTGGGGGCTACGTATGCACGAAGTGATGAGGGTCCGTGCGTAGCTACTATTATGCTTATGTCCGGGTAGTTTAGGACCCACTAACATGCCTTACGTGTTGTGCATGTGATCCTGCCAATGATATTAGACTGATAATGCTATTGAATTTGTAACTTATTTCCTACGAAGGCTAGAGTGTACCTTCTTAATCGTTTAAAAGAGAATTGACTCCTCCGTGGATAATTGTATTCCGGATAAAGTTATATTATTGAATATTATAAAACTTGGCAAATGAATTTCGAGAAAGGATTTAAATACTATTTTGTGATTTTTAAAAGAGAAATTTGTCATTTACTTGAGTATTTGTTTTTCCGACGTAGTCGGGGTGGACTGTTGATTGTGCATGACTGCATGTGACCGCTTTGCAATTTACAATCCGCGAGCGGAGTGTTATTTCCCCCACTCTCATGGGAGCGGGCCGTACACCACGGCGGATTGAAAGATCCACTTATGGTTCGGGCCGTTCGACCCTCGACAGTGCATAGATATGATTATTTTATGGCAAGATGCACTTATGGTTTGGGCCGTTCGACCCTCGGCAGTGCATAGATATGATTATTTTATGGCAAGATGCACTTATGGTTTGGGCCGTTCGACCCTCGGCAGTGCATAGATATGATTATTTTATGGCAAAGATGTACTTATGGTTCGGGCCATTCGACCCTCGGCAGTGCACATACATGATTATTTTTATGGCTCAGGCCGGTTGTCCTTATCCCGTATGCGCATGATAAATTTTTACTGAATTCATGGATATTGATTTGACAGATATTTAGGGGAAGATGAAGTAGTAATTGTTTATTTACTTACAGTATTTGCTTGGATTTCAGTGCCTTATATATTTGCTGCTTTACTACCTTTACATGCCTACCGTTTTTATCATATTCTGTTAGATTATATTGTTGGACCTTAGTGAGTGTCAAGTCGACCTTTCATCACTACCTCTCTGAGGTTAGGCGGGCGACTTACTGAGTACACGTTGTTTTCATACTCATGCTACACTTGCTGTGCATTTTTATTGCACAGGTACCTTCATAGTGATGTGGCTGGCTTGGAGACTTAGGCGAGCTGCATTATCCGAAGGCGATCCGCAGCTGACAGAGTCTCCCTCGTATTGTATTATTTTATTTTTAATTTCCTTGTCCAATTGTATTTCGGACAAGCTTTGTAGAAATTGTAAAATCTTTAGAATTTGCTCGTGCACTTGTGACACCGGGTTGTGGGATGTGTTTGGGGATTTAATTTAATAAATGGAATGGTTTACCTGTCGTATTTATTTGATAAATTTTTATTCGCTATTATAACTTGAAAGTGAAAGGTAACAATTTCGAAAAATGTTAAAACAAGAAATCATTTCAACTAATTAATGATTGGCTTGCCTGACGGTGATGTCCAGCGCCATCACGACCTTAATAGATTTTGGGTCGTGACAATTCTCATTTCAGATTGTGAACCCAGAAATTTTAAATACTGTATCAGATAACCTAAACTTTTTAGTAGATGGTCCAGCACCACATACTGGAAGGTTTACATCATTTAATATCAACGGGTTCAAATTTTGGACTTTAGAGCGAGAGAATGGATTGAAAACTCAAAACAGTGGAGTATTTTTGACTTCGTCCATATCTTGTATTGCTACTGGTGGTGATAGAAACCTGAGGCAAGCAGATTGGCCATATTATGGCAAATTAGAAGATATCATTGAACTTAACTACTATGGTCGATTTCGGGTTACATTATTCAAGTGTAAATAGGCTGACACAACTAGGGATAGGGGGTTTAGAACAGATGCATGGGGATTTTCTTCTGTTAATTTTTCACGATTGATTCATAGTGGCGACCGTGAAGAGCATGATCCATACATTGAAGCTTCACAAGCTCAAATGGTATATTATGTGGACGATGAGGTGAATAAAGGTTGGAATACTGTTATTCACTTGAAACCAAGAGACTTATATGATATGGGAAGAGAAAGAGATAATGAATTTCCTGAGAATGAGCCATTCCCGGTGCAAGACTTAGATCAACACGTTGGGGATGTTAATGATCTGATTTTGTGTAGGGAGGATGAAACTGATGAAATATTAAGTGATCATGATATTGAAAATGAGATTGGCGAAGATGAACATATCTTAAGAGTCATTGCTAGCCCTTTTCACATTTTAGTTGAAAGCATCTTAATATATTTTTGTTTCAAATTAGTTTAGATTATAGCTATGTCCTTTTTTGTTCTTGACTTGCTTTATGTTCTTGCATCTAGTTACTTTCTTTCATTAATTAAGCTTAAGTTATTTTTGTCTTGAAATTTAAACTGGTTTGGTATCAAGGTTTTCTTGTTTTGCTTTATATACCTTTATGTATGTAGAGATGCCGAAGAAAAATAGGGTTAAAAATCAATTCAAATCAGTCAAAGAGAGATCTTCACTTGTTCTGAGGCAGTCATCACAGGCTCAAGCTTCATCTTCAACATCTTATCGAGTCTCTTTACATTCTACACTGCCTACGCAACCTACACAGCATGTTATTTCATTTGATGGAGTCTCTTCGCAGCACGGTGTTCCATCTTCATCATCCGATGGAGTCTCTTCGCAGCATGTTGTATCATCTTCATCATCTGATGGGGTATCTTGTCAGCCCGCCGTTCCATCTTCATCATCTGGTGCAGTCTCTTCACGACAAACTGAACGTAGTACTAGCAATGAAGAACCTCATTGGTTTGTCGATGTTATAGGTACATATGAATTTCAAGTGATTGAGTATTCTTTTTGTTTTCCTCGTTTAATGTTTTAACTTGACTTTATTTTATTGTAGATGAACGTCAAGTAATAAAAACAATTAGATTGAAGGTTAAGGATGTCCATAACTTGGATAGGATTGCGTATAATTTTAGAATTTGATGAATATCATGCAGCAATTGGGAAGTCGGCTGGCCTAATTGCTGGAGTTTTAGGGCAGCTTGCAACAAATCCTATGTACTTTCCCATTGGCTTTGAGAAATGGCCATCCATGCCCAAATCTTTTCTGGATAGTGGTAATGCCATCTGAATTCTTTTGTTTAGTTTGTATTTAGTTGTATATGTAAAACTGCAGTAAATTAACTTACTTTATATTTGTGAAGCCTCAGTTTTTCTTTAGGATTAATCAACAAAAGGCAAAGGCATGGCTTAACAACTCCGTTAACAAAAGGTGGAGGGAGTACATGCTTAAACTATGGAAGGAGGCTGAAGATCCATTATTTAGTAAAGAAGATATCATCAAGAACGCTCCGGATGGCATACCGATGGAACAATGGGCACTATATGTTACTTATCACATCAAAGAGGAGACAAATGTACTTTCTTCTGCTATTGCTACTTCTGCTTCTTATTCTGTTTCTACTGCTTCTTCTGCTATTGTTGCTTCTGCTACTGCTACTTCTGCTTCTTCTTTTGCTTCTGCTGCTTCTTCTACTATTGTTGCTACTGCTATCTGCTTCTTTAGGCATATATATTGAACGGACCATGTACCCTAATTATCCTTGAACCTATTACAGTTGAAAAAAGTACGTTGAATTTCATCAGTACCAGAGTGTAGAAGAAAGTCTCAATAGCTTTCTAAAAGTGTGATAAAATCATGGGATGCATTGCAGATATTAATAGAACGAGCCCCAGAAAGAACTGTATTAGCATGTTCATACAACGGAGTGAGTTTGTTTAGGTTACACTAAAGAATTTATGTTCCTTAAATTAAATTGATTCGGCATAAACATACCATGTAGTATGAAACTTATTTCCAGCAACATTACAACAAATGAATAGTATTAACAAGTCCATCATTAACCATTACAACATTTATAATTCAGTGTCAGAATCTGAATAAATAAATTTGTCAGTACTACACTTTATATTAAAAGAGCTTTGTTTCTTGACCGTGCAGTAAAACAAACAACGTAACCGGCAAGAGCTTCTGATTTTCCGTCGGAGGAAACCAACTGTTGACCATTGCATCTTTAGGCCTTCCTGTTTTTCCATACAATACTGAAGCATATGTTACTTGACCTGGTTCACAGCCTTGTGAACAAAGATCTTCATACACTTTAACTGCAGATTATGACCTCTTTTTCTTGAGAAACCATTCACAATTGCACAAATCATGCAATTAGAGACTCAGATTTTTACCCGAGCCATCACTGCAACAGCATCAAGAGTCTTTTCCATCAACCCCTCTTCAGTATACATCAACACTAGTTTCAAGAACAAAGCCCTGATTTCCCTAATGACTCACACATATTCTTGTAAATTTATGCATAATAAGGTGTGGACTCTACTTATCGTATGAAAGAGGAGACAAAGGTACTTTCTTCTGCTACTGCTACTGCTTCTCCTGCTTCATCTGCTACTGTTGCTTATGCTTTTTCTTCTTCTGCTACTGCTACTTCTTCTTCTTATTCTGCTTCTGCTGCTTCTTCTGCTACTGCTACTTCTGCTTCTTCTTTTGCTTATGTTGTTTCTTCTGCTACTGCTATCTGCTTCTTCTTTTGCTTCTGCTGCTGCTTCTGCTACTATATCTTCTTCTGCTGCTTCTTCTGTTTCTGCTGCTTCTTCACTACTACTTCTCATGCTTCTGCTTTTGCTTATTTTGGTCTTATATAATAGAATTTCACCTATTTAATTTGTAGGAGTGTTGCAAGAAGAATGCACAGATTCGAAAAAACCAACTTCCTCATACTTGTGGTGCTATGAGTTTGTCTAGAAGAAGGGCTGCAATGGTAGTTTAAGCACTTAACTTAGATAAGATATATGTTCTCAATCAATTACTAGCATTATTCATTTTAAAAATTTTAGAAGGCGATGGGAAAAGCTTTTGATCGAGGCAAAATGTGGACTGAGACTCATAAAAGGAAAGATGGGAGTTATGTAACTGATGAGGCTAACAATTTGTAGTGTTACTCATGTGCCTTCTCTTATCATGATTTGTATGGACTATAGTGTTCTTTGTGTGGACTATACTTACTCGAAACTATTCTTTCGAGTTTGAAACGTGCTTGGAGAACTCAGATCACAAGCCTTATATGGTAGAAGTAATCTAGTTCACCCTCCACGTTGAGATCATCGCGAGCAGTTAAACCCAAGGCTAATCTGGTAAAGGAAATCCTAAACCTGCAACAGTAGAAGTGGCTTAATATTGTTACAAAAACTGCAGTTTTAATGCTCAAAGGTTCTAACGTTGTATATCATAGTCGTCGAAAATCCTCAGGATGTTTGTTAATAGTAAGACATTTGAAGAGAAAGTTGTGTAAATGTAGATGGGGGAATAGCAAATGTAATTAAGAAATATGGAAGATGAAATTGTAGGAGGGGCTGGAGATGTCAAAAGAAAAAGGCTAAAATCTAACTGTATCAAACTGGTGTTTTTGTGAAAACTAGAATGTGTTCCTTTTTCGATTTAATTTTCTCTTTTCTGTCTGATCTCTTTTTTCGATTTTGTGAAAACTGGTGTTTAGTCCAAAGAGTTGCATATCCCTAACAAATGTTGTTTTCTTTGCAATCAACTGCTCATCAGAATAGTTTTAACAAATCTTTTATAAAGCAGATTAGCGTTAAATGAGATCTGCTGCTTCTACGGAAATTTTGGCTAGACCATATGGTGTAATTTGCATTTCATTTTGGGATGTGGTGTTATGGATCTGTTGATGGTTTGATTCATGTTTTAGCTAGCAGTTTAATGTACAATTCTTGTCATTTCCAAGTTCCAAACACCTTCATATTGCTCAGTTTATGCTTCTTCAAATTTTGTAGGAAAGAATTGAAGAAATTCGAAGTGAAAGAGCATAAAGTCTTGATGAACCTTCACCAAATGATGCACTTGGCATAGTATTCGGTCCCGAGCACCCCGGCTGTGTTCGAGGTTTAGGCTTGGGTGTAGTTCCAACTGTATTATTCGAACGGACATCTGCGAGATACCGTCGTGGTTATGTGGGTTCATCTAGCACTACCGCTCCAACTCCGGAGTGGCAACAAGAGATGAAAGATGTGAAATCAAAATTAAATGCAATAATTAACTTATATGAAAGGAACATAGTGAATATCCCCGAGGAGTTTGCTCACTTATTTTCCACTCCTCCACAGGTATAAGTTCTCTTGATATGGTAAAATTTTAGTTATTTGCTTTTCTTATGGTTCTGTTTTAAAATAAAGTGGTTTCCTAAGCCGTGTAGTTACCTTTTGGGTGATTAAACTCATTGATTTCAATGCGATTATTGTATATTCAGTCCTACTACTTCATCTCACCTGTTAAAATTTTAGTTATTTGCTTATTGACTATATTTTTTCTTCCTTTTTTTTAGTCACCAGATTTAGGAAGTGATGCACCATCAACAGTTGAACCAAGAAGATCTTTAGATGAAAGTAACAATGATGATCGTCCAAGTGTGAATTAGTGATTATTTTATAGGATCAATTATGGATCTTTTGGATATTACTGTGGAAATATACTTTGAAGCATTAATATTTGGATGATGTAATTTTGATATACTTGTGTAAGTGTGAATTTATGATTATTTTGTAGGATCAACTATGAATCTTTTGGATATTACTGTTGAAATAAAATTTGAAGCATTAATATTTGGATGATGTAATTTTGGTATACTTGTGTTTTATATAATGAATAATTTTCTTATTTAATCTTCTATATTGGGTTTAAATGATTATAAAGTGCTACAAAAGTTTCAAAGCATAGCATTCAATAAATAGGACTCTGAATGTGAAAAAGCAGGGTTGTGAACAGACAGAAGCAGAAAAAATTAAAATTACGGCGATTTAAAATCGCCTTTATATGCAAAAATAAAAGCCACATTAAAACGGTTAAAATACGGCGGTTTTCACATGTAATTACAGTGGTTTGCCCAGAACTGCCATAATATAATTTTGGCAGACGGGATTGAGGCGCTTTTAAAAGCCACCGTTAATGTGTATTAGGGCGGTTTCAAACCGCCATTATATGCTAAAATAACCACCGTAATAACCCCGTTTTCTTGTAGTGAGTCTTCGGATGTTGGGTTTCATTCATGTCATCAGCTATTCTCTGTAATACTCTATTAGGCCATGTGGGTGGTGTGATGGCTTGATTATTGCACGTGTATTGTGGTCCTGCATAGTTTATTGTTATTGCACCTTAGTCGTGCTTGAGTTTTGTAGCGCGTGGTGCTACCCGTCTCCCCAGGTCCATATTTCACTATTTTTTTGGCCTATAGCCACACTAATTATAGACAACACTTGAAAAGTGTTGCCAAAAATAGTTATAGATGCGCTTATAAAGCGTGGAATTTGACTGGAGTCTTTGGTCACGTTTTTAAAGGCCACACTTCAAAAGTGTACTCTTATAATATAAAGATAACACTTCTTAGGTTTTGTCAATTTATAAACTATTTGGCAACGCTTATTAATTATAATACAACATTTGTGAAGAGTTGTTATATTCTAATACTAAATATAACACTTTACAAGAGTAACCTAAAATTTCCCCCAAATACACGGTTAATGAAAATATTTCCCTCCCAATAAAAAAATCACAAGCTCCAAGAATACTACCGCATACCAAACCCTTTCCCAATTCATTTCTGTTAGTAATTCACTCTAACAAGAACACTATCGCATATCGCATATACGGTGTATCTCCAAGATTAATCTCAAAATCCACCGACGCCGCTGCCAACTTTGGAGATTAACCTCAACAGTATGTATTTTTCCGACTCAAAATCTACCGCCGTTGTCGCTGCTGACTTTGCTCCAACGATCCGCCGCTACTGACTTTGCTCCAACGATCCACCGCTGCTGACTTTGCTCCAACGATCCACCGCTGCTGACTTTGCTGCTTCTTCCAAAAAGTGTCGTATTTTGATTATCTGCTCTCGTGCTTATTCTCTGACTGTCAGTCTAAGCCTTTCACTCCCCAGCCTTCTCTTTTGGTTCTTGAATTAGATGAGTATTTTGGTTCTTAAATAATCTTCTAGTATGTATATACCTGGGTATTTTGGTATAGTCTTCAATTTTATACCCAATATTTTTAATTTTTTTTCTAATTTCAGATTCTTGGGCTGAAAAGAAGTAATGTTGTTCTGTTTAATTTCTGGGTATCAAAGTTTTAGTTTTTTTTTTTTTTTTTTACTAATTTCATATTCTTGGGTTGAAAAAGAGTAATCTTTTCTATTTGATTTTTGGTACCTTTGAAGTTTGAATGATGTTCCTTCTTATACTAAAGTTTTAATTTTTCTAGCTTCTTATTGAATTTTTTTAGGGACGATAGAAGTGAATTTTGGGGCCTTTGATGAAGGAGACCAAAATTGATTCTTACAAACTAATCCTGGGTATGCAAGGATGCTATGCTAATTGTAGTAGAAACATTTGGGTTTTCTGGGATTTTGACCAGGTGAAGTGGATATACTGCACTACTAGTAGTAAGACTGAAGGTGGTCCAATTGCTAGCTCTAGCTACATTTATTATTGTGGAGATTGAAATCATAAAACCCTGTGAAAGTTACTCATCTAGGATATACTATGTTAGTGTGGTTTTTAACTCTCAGTTAGACAAGAGAGTATGCTGACCGCTTGACTTGGGGTTAATTGATTTATGTATTGTCAAGGTTCTCAACTAGACTAGTAACTAAAGGAGAATGAAAGACTTGTTTTTCAAGTGAACCTTTAGGTAAATGTCACTTCTAGGCAATTAATCCCAGAAGAATAAGAGAAGGCAATTAATCTCAGAAGTTCATAGACATTGTCAATCGCTCTCTCACTCCTTTTGGGTTTTAATCTCTTTATTTTTCTCCTTTCCTCCTATTGGCTCAAATTTTGATCATATATTTTTGGGTATCTTTGTATTGTCTTCTAATTATTTTTATACTTAAATTTTCATTTTTTATACTTTCGGATTAATCGGGCTGAAAAAATAATCTTTATTATTGTATAATTTTTAGGTAAATTTGTAGAATCTTTGTTTGTACTCAAGTATTTAACTCTTTTTTTTTTTTTTTCTAATTTCATATTCTTATGTTGAAAAAAGGGTAATTATTTTGCTTAATTTTTGGGTATCAAAATTTTCTTTTAGTAATTTCAGAATATGGCTAGTTCTTGAGTTTCTTCTTTAGAGTTGATGAACTCATAAATAGCTAGTTAGATATTTATATCTGAACTTCTTTTAGTTATTTAATCTTTATACGTACAATACACCTTTTAGGTGTCATTATACTTGCCAAAATTCTCATGACACTTTTTTTCGCGTAAAATTATTATATTACCTTCATGAAAAACTTGGTTTATAGTTTTATTACTAGTTGTCGTTGTTCTGTGGATCCTATTAATTTTACTCCTTTTCTCCGAGAAGATTGGTCACGCTCAGGTAGATCTGTGGTGACTTGAAGTTGGGTTTGCTTAGCATAAGTGTCATGACTAGGTAAGAAAATCTTATTGGTTTACAATGCATTAGTTTTCAAATTCACTCTTGATGTTTCAGATTTATTTTATAGTCAATGCTTAAATGATTATATATTTGAAGATCTAATAAATTTAATTTTTAGGAATTCATATGTTCCATCCAAGGAATGGATGGATTTACCAAGGTATATCAAAGAGTATGTCGATAGCGTTCAATCTTTCTTAAATTTTGCTTACTCTTATGGAGATCCTCAAGGCGAAGAAATTCAATGCTCATGTACAAAGTGTTGTAATATCCGATGGACTCGAAGGAATGTAGTGTATGATCATATAATATGCTATGGATTTGTTCAAGGTTATACAAGATGGATTAATCATGGGGAATGAGAAATTTCGATGAATGTTAATTGTCACATGGATGATAATGTTTGCACGTACGATGATATTGATGGGTTGTTGAATGATCAATTTAGAGATGTTGCACATGCTGGAGGAGTGTATGAAGGTCCAAATGAAGATGCCAATAAATTCTATAACTTAGTTTACGAGGCAAGCCAAGAACTATATCCCGATTGCAAAGGATTCTCTAGATTATCTTTCACAATCCTTCTTTATTTGTTGAAGTGCCTACATGGATGGAGCAATGCGTCTTTCACTTCTCTTTTGGAAATATTAAAAGAGGCGATGCCTGAGTTGAACATTCCTATATCCTACAATAAAGCCAAATCTATGGTCAATGATCTCGGTCTTGATTATGAAAAAATTGATGCATGTCCCAATGATTGCATGTTATTTAGGAATGACCATAAGGATGATGAATATTGTCATGTCTGTGGAGCTTCTCGATATATTAAATATCCTGAAGTAGATAGCGAGCTTGAGGCTTCCAAAAAAGGTTATCGTGTTCCAGTGAAAATTTTGAGACACTTTCCATTAATTCCTAGACTCAATAGGCTATTTATGTGTTCAAAGACAACATATACATTGAGGTGGCATGAAGAGGAGCATTCTAAAGATGGAAAGTTAAGACATCCTGCTAATGGGCAAGCATGGAAAGACTTTGATAGATTGCATCCAGAATTTGCAAATGATTATCGCAACTTGAGACTTGGCTTAGCAAGTGATGGGTTCAATCCATTTCGGACTATGAGCATATCTCATAGCACATGGCCAGTTATTTTAATAGCGTACAATTTGCCTCCTTGGATGGGCATGAAGCCAGAATACTGTATGCTTTCTTTGCTTATACCTGGCCTCAATCACCTGGAAATGACATTGATGTTTATTTACAACCATTAATAGAAGAGTTAAATTTGTTTTGGGAGTACGGGTAGAAACATATGATGCTTCAAGAGATCAAACCTTTCAAATGCGAGCAACTCTTTTATGGATAATCAGTGACTTTCCTACATATGCTATATTATCTGGTTGGAGTACAAAGGGAAAGTTGGCTTGCCCTTGTTGTAATTATGGCACTAATTATCGTTATCTTAAACATAGTCGAAAAATATGTTATATGGATCATCATGTTTTTTTGCCTATGGATCATCCGTGGAGATCTAATAAAAGGTCTTTCAACGGAAAAATAGAATTTAGGCCTCCTCCGCCTTTGTTAAAGGGAACTGATGTGCTTAATAGCTTAAAGAATTTTAACAATGTGTTTGGGAAGAAGCGAAAGAGAACAAATGATGGCCCTTGGAAAAAAAGGTCAATTTTTTTTGAATTGCCTTATTGGCAGCACAACTCGTTACGTCATAACCTTGACGTAATGTATATAGAGAAAAATATAGTGGATAATGTAATTGGAACTCTTTTGAAAATTCTTGGCAAGATAAAGGATCATGTTTCTCATTATGATCTTAAAGAGATGGGCATTAGGAAGAACCTTCAACCAAAGGATACGCAAGAGAACAAAGTTTGCAAAAGCATGCTTCTCAATGACCAATGGTGAAAAATCAGTTTTCTGTGGTGTTTTAAATACAACAAAGCTACCTGATGGTAGGGCTTCCAACATATCCAGGTGTGTGCAGCTAGATCAAAGAAAATTATCAAGTTATAAAACCCATGATGACCACTTCATGTTACATTACTTGTTGCCAATACCAGTTAAAAGCATACTTCCTGATCATGTTTCTATCCCTTTGATTCGTCTAAGTTCTTTCTTTCGCCGTTTATGCCAAAAAGTTATCACAATGGAAGAGCTAGATTGCTTGGAAGTAGAGATTAGAGAAAAAACGAATCAATTGGAAAGGATTTTTCCTCCAACTTTTTTTGATATAATGATTCATTTGCCTATTCATTTGGCGAATGAGGTAAGGTTAGGAGGTCCAGTTCAAAATCGAAGGATGTATCCTCCTGAAAGGTATATGTGTACATTAAAATCATATGTTCGCAACAGAAATTATCCAGAAGGATCTATTACTGAGGCATATTTGGTTGAAGAGTGTTTGACTCTATGCTCTAGATACTTACATGGAGGTGTAAAGACTCGATTTAATCGAAGACCCCGGAACAATGATGAATATGATTCAATTAATGCACAAGCTTCTAGTTTGTTCCCTAATACAGGTTGTCCTTTAGGAGCGAAAAAGAGTGATCCAATTGTTTTAGATGACATGTCCATAAATCAAGCACATATATACTTATTGAATAATTGTGATGAAGTTCAAGAATATATTAGGTAATTTAATCACTTATAGCATTTATTTATGTAGATTGTTATTAAATTACTTTATTTATCATTTTACTAACAAATAAAAATACTTGTTGTGTAGAGAAAGGTTGAGGTTAGTAATCAGAGACGAGGATTTAAATGGAGCAAGGCCAAGAATCATAGTCAAAACTTCTCTCAATGGCTTGAAACTCGTTCCTTGAAAGAGGATGTGTCCTATCTTATAAAGCAGTTGTCCTTCGGACCAAATTCAATTGCTAAAAGATATTCTGGGTATCTCATTAATGGATATAGATTCCATACGAGGCAGCGTGATGCAAGACGTAAAACACAAAATAGTGGTGTTACATTAGTCTCCCTAACTACAAGTTTTGCAAGTTCAAAAGATAAAAATCCGGTTGATGCAAATTTGACTTATTATGGTAGAATAGTTGATATACTTGAGTTAGACTATTATGTCCATTTTAGGGTTGTATTATTTAAGTGCGACTGGTATGCGATTGAAGAAGATATTTATGGCCTTACTTATGTCTACTTAAATAAGAAATGTTATCAGAACGAGCCTTTTGTCCTAGCATCTCAAGTACACCAATGCTTCTACGTGCAAGATCCATATGATCAAGATAAATATTATATCATGAAGACTGTCCCGAGAGACTTGTTTAGTATAAGTGATGAACTTGAATTTGATGCCCCACACTGTTATGAAAATGAGCCATCTGAATATTTGGCTGGCCCATCTATACCAGAAGATAATGGTGAAGGTTCCTTAGTAAGGAGTGATGTTCCAGCAACCATTCTTGATGTACCTCTAGAAGGATTTCTAGCACAACAACTTGAAATTGAATCGGATGAAGAGTTTGATTTTGAAGACACCATGAGTTTTTTTTTCCTAATTCAAATAGAAATAGCTTAGCCATTTTTGATTAATAGCTAGAGACACATTAAAGACTATTGCTTTAAATTTAAATTGATGATGTCTACTTCGTCAAGTTAAATATTGAATATTTTCTTGTTGATCGATTTCTTTGATGTGCACATATATTTTCTGCTCATGTATTTTCAATGTGTCCTTTTGGTATAACTAAAAATTACTTGATTGGTTATTCAATATGTCCTTTTTGAGGAACCGTATTGTATCATATGTGGATCGAGAATTTCCTCTAGTTTTGAATAGAGAAGTGAACATGAGTAGACATTGTGTCTGCTTCCTCTAATTCAATCACCTCTGTCAAGTAGACAGAAGATATCTACTACATCATCAGTATGGTCATTTTGCATCATTAGGCACCACGGGTTCTTAATCTTATAAGTTGATCATTGTTTCTTCTTCTTCTTATAAATTTTTTGTTGTTGTATTGGATTGGAATGATGCTTCTGATAATTATTTTATTGTGGAATTAAAATATGGACATAATGTAGTTTACGTGACTGCATTAACCTTTCAGATTTATCATACATCTATTAGGTTTAGTTATATTACAGATTGCACACTTTATAGGAGTTCTTACTGCACCAAGTTAAAACATAATGAAAGGAAAAAAGTGATTGGGTGTTGGTGGTTGGGGATGTGCATAGAGTAGAGAAAAGTGATAGTCTCTGCAAATTCTAAAGTGGTTGTGTTGATATGTACGTAGGAGAAGATTAGCATGACCTAGGATTGCATTTTCCTGGCCATAAAATGGTTAAGTGGGCGTTTTGAAATATACCACAGTTGTGACTCTGCTTTACAATGTGAAATATTAGGGTAACTTTTTTGCATTAATAGGCAACCTGCTTGCCTAATTTGATGCATCAAACGGCTGTAAATTTCCTACACTACAGCAAACAATAAATGGAAAGGTGGAGGGAAGTGGGGTTTCTGTAATTGCTTGATATTTTTTATGATGCAGATTAGAATACTGTCTAGTTATGAAATTCAGCAAAATATGCACAGTTTGAGGAAGCATTTCTGCACTGTTGAGCTCCAGTTAAGATGCAAATCTGCAGCACCTTATTCAAAATGGACTACTGTTTTTCTGCACTG
Source organism: Nicotiana paniculata (assembly GCA_005239505.1). Classification (NCBI taxonomy): domain Eukaryota; kingdom Viridiplantae; phylum Streptophyta; class Magnoliopsida; order Solanales; family Solanaceae; genus Nicotiana; species Nicotiana paniculata. The sequence continues at coordinate 1,920 of ML309316.1, read as the reverse complement.
TTTCTCCATATTTTCAGCATCTTTGAGTAGTATTTTGCGTGCAATTTCTACACTGTTTTGAGCTTGGTTCGACAGAAATTTGGAACCAGTTTTGAGCTGCAAGTTCCCTTCACTTGCAGCTGTATTTTACAATAGTTTTTTGCAGAGTTTGCTCCAGTTATCTGTTGAAATTGAGCAGTATTTGACAGGAAATTGAGCAGTATTTGACAGCATGCCAACACTATTTTCAAGCTGCAATTTATGCTAAGTTTGAGCAGAATTCTACATTGTTTAACACCAAATTACAGTTTGAGAAATATAGTTCGTTGCAGTTGTATATATCCTTAAATATGTCTAATTTCTTAAATATTTACTTTCTCACATACTGTTATATATTCTTACTAGTTGTTAGGCTAAAGTAATTTAACTTTTTTTTGTATATAGGATGGATCAAGCGGCAGCTCTTAAGATAAAAGTTCCGAATCCAAACAAAGCTCAAAGTCCATTGAAGAATATAGGTTTCGATTTCCAATACCGATCAAGTGCTGAACTAGCCAAAAAATTTCAGATTAAGAGACAAAAGCTTGCAAGTGATCGCAATGATAAAGCTGCTAAAGAGCAGGCATTACTTGGAGTTAAAAGGAAGAATTGTATGGCTGCAACATTAGAAGGGAAAAGTAGACAGAGGTTAACTTAATCTGATGTGTCAGCTCAAAAGTTAGGAAGAAATAGATTGCCGGTGTACAAATCAATCCAATTGTTTTCAAGGGAAGATATGAACACTTACGTAATATTGCAAGTAAAGGACAAATTAAACAAAGGTCAATTCAATTGGAGGAGCCCATTAAAAAGCAAGGAATAAGTAAATTACCTGTGCCTACATCCATGTGCCTACATCCATGATCCAATCATCTACAAAGGTAGATCCTAACACTTTACATATGATTAGAAGAACATAAGGTGAAGGAGAGAAACAACTTGATATTCAAGAGCTACAAAATTGCAAAAAGGTAAAGACAAACGCAATCCTACCGTCGACGATGTACGATCCAAAATTCATAAGGTCGTGATGGCATTGTCAGGCAAGCCAATCATTAGTTAACCGAAATAATTTCCGGTTTAAACATTTATGAAAAATATTTCATTGCACTTTATTACATATTAACTAAATAAAATTCTGTAAGTAAAACAATGGTTTAAATATTACCCTTTAGCAAATATATCCCAACACATCTCAGAACCCGGTGTCACAAGTACATGAGTAATTTCTAAGAATTTATACAATCATCACAAAGCCTGTCCGAAATACAAATGGGACAAGGAAATTTAAAAATAAAAATAAATACAGAACGAGGGAGACTCTGTCAGCTGCGGATCGCCTCCGGATGATGCAGCTCGCCTAAGTCTCCGAATCCTCCACATTGCTATGAAAGTACATGTGCAATAAAAATGCACAACAAGTGTAGCATGAGTACAAAAACGTGTACTCAGTCTTTCGCCCGCCTAACCTCAGAGAGGTAGTGATGAGATGTTGAATTAGACACTCACTAGGGTCCAAACATTTATTTAACAGCATAAGATGAACACGATAGGCATGTAACGGTAGTAAAGCAACATATATATAAGGCACTGAAATCCAAGTAAACACTGGAAGAAAACAAACAGTTACCATTTTCTCATTATTTTCCCAGATATCTTAAATAAACAATTTCCTCTTTGTTTTCCCCCAAATATCATAAATCCACAATTTCTTATTTATTTCCCCCCCAAATATCTTATCACTTCAAAAATCATGAAAAGCATTTAACAATTTAGCATGCGCATACGGGATAAGGACAACTGGCCTGAGCCATCATAATAATTATCTCTATGCACTGCTGTTGTTTGATTTCCCAATGCACACGCAAGTGTACGTGGTCGACAAGTAATATAGGAATTGAA
>MDKI01213556.1:0-32072 GCA_005239505.1 Nicotiana paniculata | reverse complement strand
GGAATATTTACACTAAAATAGTATAACATTTGAGTGTGGTCAAAAATTAGTTGTTCACAGTTGATGGTATACCTGTAGCTTACCCATATGCTCTTAGAGACTATACGGGAGTGGATTGCCTTCATATATTACAGCGGCTCACCGATTTCCAGCCAGCGGAGCGGATTGCATTGAGTGGGGCCAGATGATTGCAGTCGATGCGCGTTTGGCAGCATCTGGTGGCGATGGACATGGAGATTACTGATGATTCACCACCAGAGGATATCGACCAGCATACGAGACTATTGGTGCTGATGATGTTTGGTGGTATATTGTTCCCGTACACTTCGGGAAACCTAGTCAGCTTGCGATTTCTACATCATCTGGAGCGGCTAGATGATTTATATGATTATAGCTGGGGTGCAACTGTTTTAGATTACCTTTATAGGTTGTTGTGCTGGGCACGCATAGGAACCCAGAGAGACGTTGTCAGATTTTTACCGCGGCTGCAGGTGTAAACATAGTTCATTTCATGATTATAACATACGTAGTAAAATTCCTTAAATTTTACGTCCACAATCTATATTAGGTTTGGGCCTGGGAGAGGTTCCTGTAGTTCCAGGCACCTCTGCCACCGATAGTTCCGGATGCACAACCTCCACCGTTTCTCCCTTTAGCTTGGAGGTGGATTGATAGGCGAGGCTACGCCCGCCAGATCGAGGCTCGACATCATCTCCCTTATTACAAGGATTTGTTGGATTTACTTGAAGGAACACAAGTACATATATACTTAAGTTTAATTGGACTAACTTGATATGCATTGCGTTTACTCACGATTATTGTGTTTAATAAATAGTTCGTACTAAGGCCATACAACTACGCACTCTTAGTTGGATTGCCATCTTATTATTTTCGCGGTCGAGCTATGTGGAGCTCTTCCTTCCAACTGATATGTCTCAATATAGTCGAGCATCATTCCACCGAGTGAGTCCTTCGCCAGTTTAGTCACATGCAGCTTGTAACTATTCCGCCCACTTGGCACAAGACACATTACAGTGGAATGATCGTTGCAAGGTTGACCAGACATACTTGGACTGGCTAGAGGCCCAGATTGAGGTTTGGGACCAGAGGTATGGCTTGATTCCGCCATACCCTCCACCTGACCGTATAGAGGGCGATCATGAGTACATGGGTTGGTATCGCAGCGTTACCCAACTTCTCATCGGGAATCCCGTTCATCGAGCTAGTGATCGGTACATTACGCCGGGAGGCATGAGGCACTTGTATATTATTTTTTATACTTACTTATAATGTTACATTATCCTTCCATAATTAAAAAATATGTTTTTAAGGCTATTGGCTTACACTAGTTCTACCAGTTGGGAAAGGAGATGCTATAGCATACAGGCGAGAGAGAAGCTACTTTGCACGTGTTTGTCGTCGGGTTACTGATCTTGCTGCTGACACATTGAGATGTGCCCAAGAGGATGGGTGATTAGGATACGAGGCTGCTTATGTGCTGCCCGAGGAGTACCATCATGGGCCACCAGTGGATCCTAAACGTGGTAGATGTTGCAGACGTGGCCAGAGAGGTAGGGGTGGCCCACGTGGTCGTGGTGGTTGGCGAGGATGAGGTCCCCAGCAAGGGGATATTAGAGATGATCAGCCGGGTGAACACCCCGAGCCACATGATTCTCCTCATGATATTCCAGCATTCAACCTTCAAATGTCACCAGGGACTTTGCAGGTGACCCCGTCAGCTCCATTGTTGATCGGGGGCACGACCATTACACAACAAGAGTGGGATCAGTATTTTCCTGATCGCCTAGAGCCATCGACGGTTACTACTGGTCATCCGATATGAGAGGTACATAGTGGAAGACGAATGAGTTATCATCATCGAGGGGTGCTGAGGATCTTTCACATACTTCATCTACTCTTGTGCACCTCGATGTTCCGGCAGAGCATTGTGTTGTTACTCAGACACATGTTTGTTTGTATTACTATTATTTCAATGTATTTTTACCTTATGGATTAGTCAGTAATATCTAAAGTGTTTATATTTTCTTAAAGATTTTGTTATTGCCCGTCACGGAGGCCACATTGTGTGATACTAACTTGCCGGAGAACAGATGATCTTATTCAGTAGCCCGTTGAGACCATGGTATGCCCATTAAAATTTTTTGCTAACATGAACGTTAATATTTTATATTTCATCTACTAAAATATATTATTATTCTATAGGTTACTGCTGGCCTTACGGCCGCTTCTACCGAGCCTGCCAGCCTTACTGACGGTCATGATGCAGCGCATCCTCCGATAAAGAGGCAACGTGATGAGGATGATTCTGATAGCGTAGCCGGACGGGATGGGATGCGCCTCAGGCCAGCCAATGCTTTAAAGCATACATGTTGTGGGACCCATTGATATGTATTCTTAGTTGTATATATGACACTAATTATATAATAGCAGAATTATTTATGTTTTACATAATTTGCACATGTTTTTATTTTTATTTTTCAAGTTATTTATTAGTTTAACAATAGAACATAAAAAAAAGACATATTAACATAAATTTAAATTTGTTGCCAATTAAAGATAATACATGACACGTACAACATAAAAATAAAATACTACAATAAACACGTCAATGTGTTTGTTTAATCACTATCGCCCATTACTCTATGCTTAAACCACTTAAATTTCTTTTCCAACCAATTTTTTTCTTCTTCTGGTTCCTTCACTGCTGCAAGTTGTTCTAGTAGTTTCAAGATCTGGAATTCGTATTCACCGGTCAGATTCCAAATGTTTAGCAAACATGATTTGCGGTATTCCTTGTTAATAGGTTCATCATACCTTTCTTCAAAACAACATTGATTTTCGTCCTACCAATGGGGATGATAACACAAGACTATTAATTAACATGTTATATAAAAAGTATTAACAAACAATTTTTTCCAAAAATAATAACTTACAACTTGTTTACACATCCAACATCTACACCCCAGGCTGCAGTTTGACCAACATGGCTTCAGAATCGCACGTTTGCCACAGTAGTACCTTGGTACGTCATTGCGTCCAGACATTTCGTAATGCTCGAAAATGAAAAATTTATGAAAAGTTTTTCTATTCGTTTCCTTACAACACAAATAATAACTAAAATGTGCGAGGTTTTTATAGGTAGCTAAAAATGATTTTAGGATACATAATGCATATTGGTGACGTGTTATGCATCATGTGATAATGATTCTTTAGGGTACAAGTGGGTGCAGCTTTTCAGATGGACAACTTTTTCAGGTCGATATGACAATACACATAACACATATTGGTGATGTGCTATGTTTTGCGTGGTAATGATTCTTTAGAGTACAAGTGGGTGCATTTTTTCAGATCGACAGCTTTTCCTGGTCGGCAGGTTTTTCAGGTGACAACTTTTTCAGGTCGACATGACAATATACATAACACATATTGATGATGCGCTATGTTACGCGTGATAATGATTCTTTAGGGTACAAGTGGGTGCAAATTTTCAGATGGACTGTTTATTCAGGTCGACATGACAATACACATAACACATATTGGTGACGCGCTCTGTTTCGTGTGATAATGATTCTTTAGGGTACAAGTGGGTGCATCTTTTCAGATCGACAACTTTTCCAGGTCGGCAACTTTTTCAGGTGACAACATTTTCAGGTCGATATAACAATACACATAACGCATATTGGTGATGCACTATTTTACGCGTGATAATGATTCTTTAGGGTACAAGTGGGTGCAACTTTTCAGATCGACAACATCTCCAGGTCGATAACTTTTTCAGGTTGACATGACAATACATATAACACATATTGGTGATGAGCTACATTTAATATACAAGTTTGTGCAGTTTAGTTCTTCTTAAGTTGAACCAAGAGATCAGTATTCAAATAGCATCTGAAGAACTATTACAACATCCATTTAAGAAATTCCACTAACTTTTAATAAGTGGTTTAAGAAGAGACAAAAAGGTGAAGGTAGTTCAACAAATCTATATGGAACACATCATAACACAATCGATCCCTACCTTGAAAAAGATATGCAAGGTTGCTATACTTATTTGGTTGATGACAAGTGTTATGGTGTTCTACGTCGCTTGGAAACTAAGCCTATTAATATACACACTGATATCAAAGTTGCAGGGCACATTATTGAGGGCGAAGCGCATTTTACAAAGCCTGAAGGTATGCGAATTTGGGGCGAAAAATTACAATGGGTTCGCCTTTACTCAAAACGGTGTGATTATGAGGTACTATGCCACTGGCATGGTCTAGTTGTACTACAAGCACTTCTGCAACCTTCCAAACAAACACACACAAAGATGAACCATAAGTGATTCGACATTTGATGAAGGAGATTTTAGAGATGGAAAAGGCACGAGCCGTTCATCATGCAGTGGATGATCTTAACTACCTGCAAGGAATGGAGGATTAGTATTGGGATTTATTAGAAAATGAAAAATTGCATAAAGACATTAATTATCCTATTTTCCCAAAAGTTGTCGAGTGGGAGGGACTACCTAAGTTTCTACTACAGACGTTGGACGTAGGAGTCCCATATTGTTGTAGAAATCAAATAAGTGGTCTTATTGATAGCGATGAAATACGAGACACGTGTGTCAACTGGGGCCTAGATTACGATGCCCTCGGTTCGGAAGGATGCATACAGGATGTTGACAAAGAAGATGAAGACAATGACAATGAAATAATGCCAAACAGTGACGACAATGGAGAATGAAAATTGTTATTTATTTCTTGGGGTGTGTTTTAAATTGTTGTATTGAATCCTTAATGTTAAATACCAATTAGATTTAACCCTGTTGGAAATATAATTTTATTTCAGAAATTTTGCAAACTGAACATTTACCGAAATTTAGTACAACAAAAATATTATAATAAAACACTACGTTTATCCCTGATAATTGGGCACGTTGGATGACTGCCACCTGGAGCTGAATTACAACCGGTTCCCAAACCAGCTGAAGGACATTTACGGTGGTCGTGTACTATTTGTGAACATATGTCATATTTACGCGCACAAATAGTATCACCAACATCCATTTTGTTCCATATCCACGTTCTTTTTTGCACTTGGCGTTGACACACATAATCCTTGTTACACACCATTTTAAATGGTTCTGGAGGCCAAAATACTCAGCACCCATTAGCTGAAACTTTCCACTATAGGTGTTTACGTATGCAATAACACTATATTCTTTATCAACGTACCTTGTTGCTGTGAAAACTGTATGTTAAAAGCACTTCATGGCATGTGATCATGGAAAGTGATAGATTGACCATTTTTTACAGGAGCATAATCTTCTGGATTCATTGACCGTGTGTGTATTATTCATGCGGTTGTGATGCAGACCAATGCGAACTTCAAAGTATTTTGCTCGCTGCAATACTGTACAAAATTATGCCACTACGCTCACTTCCTATATTTCTCAAATCGTTTCATTGGTTGTGGCATAAATTCAACACCCCTTTCCATAAATGATGATGCACCTCTAGAACTTTCAACAAACCTCTTCGCCATCTGCTTGAATAACGTCCGCACAATGGCAGTTACAGGCAATCCACGTGTAGACTTCAACAACTCGTTGAAAGACTCTGACACATTTGTAGTAAGAATTCCGCATCTTCTACCACCATCCTCATGCAAAGTTTATCACGCCCAACTATGCCTTATAAAAAGGATCAGCGATCGTTGCAAATATATTCTGGCTAATAAGTACGGAGTCGAATCCCACAGGGAATTAACCTATTGAGCACAACTACTAGACTCGCACAAATTCACGCAATCAATCTTCAGAAATACTTAATAACAATTTGGATGTTTATTAACTAAATATCATGATGTGAAAATGCAATAATTAATAACTAACTACGAATATGTTAAAGACAAGAATTGGAATGATCTAGGCTTATGATTTCCTCTATTGTCGGAATTCTTTCCGCTACGTTTTATATAAATTTGCCTAAGTCTTCTCTACTGATCATGAGCGCTCTGCGTGTTGTAATTCTCTCCCGAGTAACTACCACAATTTACTAGACATATTCTTCTGAATTACGCTAGCTGGCATTATGTAACGCTCACTCGGATCGCACCAAGGTTTCGTTATCTCTAATCCCACCTTTAAAAGCTCTGTATTGATCTCTCATATACGTTAGGAGTGATGTTGTTCAACAACTAACTAAATATGCACTCTCTCCTAAGTAATACACAATAAATAGGCACAGTCGATTGAGGGCCCTTCAATCAACAACAATAATAATGTAGTTGAACAAATAGAGAAAATACTAAGGCAAATCTATATTAACGTAACAAGAAAATCATCCTTCAATAGGTTGCATCAAAACCTTAGACTAGGAATTTAGCTACTCATACTCATAGTAACAATATCCAAATTATTTTGCATAATTAAATTACAAAGTAAGGATAAAGGGATGTAGAAATCGATGATTCTAACTCCCAACAGTTGTTCCACGAGCTATCCTTGACTCCAGTCGCAAAATTCCTTCAAAAGTGGCGTTTTAGGTCTATTTATATGTGTAGGAAAAGACCTAAACATGTAGGCCGAGTTCTAGTCAAATCAGAGACGAAATAAACCTTCAAAGCTCGGAATGTGCGTGCCTCAGACCTGGCCTTGCGAGGTATAACGCCAGCTTGAGTTCGCCCCAGGCCTGGCGTCGCCAGCTCCCATGCGAGGAGGACCTCGCCTTCTACCTCGCCTCGCCAGCTCCCACACGAGCTTAAAGGCTGGCGTCGCCAGCTTCAACGCCTGCTCTAGGCCTAGCTTCGCCAGCTTCCTCATTTGTAGGCTACTCATTTCTTTCTTTCTTCTTTTCAACTGTTTTCGAGAATGCTTTAGACTTTAAGTATTCCTTTTGCTCTACTTTCATAACCAATTCACCTACACATAAAATAGACTCAATTACGTGCAAACACAGTGTAATTTATCATTAAAGCATATAACATGCAAGGTAAATAATGTACTAAACTATGGAATTATAGCCACACATCAATACCCCCACACTTAAACATTGCTCGTCCTCGAGCAATCAAACTACACTTATAAACACAACCTTTTTAAGCAATTCCCTTAACTCATCACACCAAGAATTTTTAAAATAGTCTAAGCACAAAGGTGTAACATTCTCGCCTCAAGATTTGGCTCACAAATACCATGCCTTATTCACAATTCACTTACTTACTCTAACATGGAGGTCAATGGAATTACCTTTCTTTTATGAATCGCGTGCCCTCACCCAATCAACGAGCTTAGTTCCACACACAATGAATTTTAAGAACATAGGAACTCAAGATAGGAAAAATTCACTCGCTCTCAGAAACATTCTTATGCCACAAATGATGCACCATAGGCTTGCTCGTAGTGTAATACTCTACTAATCGAGCTCATTCAGTCTAAGACCAAGTAGGACTTTAATTGACTGTAAGGTAGGGTGCGGGGATAGGATACATTTGGATATGAGTGACTACACCTCCCTTAAGCACTTTAATATATATACTTTAATACAACAGCCCATACTTATGTTAAACCCAAAATTCCACCTTCACTTCAATTTATATCACCCCATACTTCTTTAAGCACAAGTATATTACTAGCCACCACCATCAAGAATTATTTTTCATACAATACAACTATTATCATTTTTCTCTCTTTTTTTTTTCTTTCTCGTCAAGTGGATTTTATTGACATATTTTTTTTTCAAAACAATGCACATTTCTCCGTATTTCAATTGTTCCACTCAAAAACCACCCCACCACCCCACACTTTAACTTTTTCATAATTCATCACAATTCAAGTGCTCATGATAGGTGACAAGGTTCAAATATATGGTCGATTTAAACAAAGGGGTACAATTGTAATGTGCTTACCAAAGAAATAGAACTACAGGCTCAACGGAGTTAACTACGATACATAACATTTAGGTGGGTAAACTATATATATCTGGCTCAACAAACAAGTGTCTATATCAATTCTCAGACTGAAAAGACTAAAATTTCGCTTTGCACACACACGGGGCAAGTTCTAGACATCAAATGCAATGCACATAATACATACAAAACCTCACACAGGCATGGTACATAAATCACTCGGGATTGGTTTTTTATCACTCCACTCCACTCAAAGCAGTTAAGCAAATTTGAGAATCTACGATTTATGGTACTTATATTAGAGTCAAGAACTGAACCTACGCATCACAACCAAAGTACTAACTATTCTTAAGACATAAAAAAGCTAAGAGATATTGCTGCAATTAAATTCATAGCTCAGTGGTTCCTACTCCTAAAAATTAAAACTAACTACACCCGGTTAAACTAAAAACCCCTGGAAAAGAACCGCGGTCCAAAGAAAACCAAGGGGGAATTTCTACACTACCTACAAGAAAATCTTCTTGGTTTTTTTTCTTTAGACTTACTTCCCTCAAGAAAATTGTCTAGGAGATCCATCGTTGGGAAGAGTCCAATTTTCCTATTTTGTTTTTCTATATATTGTTTTTTGTTTGTTTTTTCTTACTAAAAACAAATAACTAACAACAAATAACTAAAACAATTAACTAAATTAATAATTAAAACAAAGACGACACTGCAAAATTAATATTTACAAGTCCCCATCCTACACTTATTTCATGCAATGTCCTCAGTGCATAAACACAAATTGACACAACAAGAAAAATGAATACGGTGTAAGAAAACTCACTGGTCAAACAACATCGTCGCCCTCATCCTCAGAGGCAGCCCACTCTTCATCCTGCACTTCCTCCTCCTCCTCATCAGACTAGTCCGGCTCGGCCTCAGACTGGTCAGGTGAGTTGATATCCTCATCATCCGGAAGTCTGTATCCATCACCTAGCCCAACCAACTACTGATCATGAGCAGTGAGTGGGAACCACTCATCCAATAAGGTCCTCTCCTCAATCATGGCCAGCCGACCCCTATCCTCAGATGCAAATCCATCATCCCATAGAAATGGGCCATAAAACTATCATCACGAGCATTGCGCTCGACATCTGTCAGTGATGGCATGGTAGTCTATTCTTTCACCCGGACACTAGTGATGTCCATTTGTCGTAGGGGCTGGTCAATGATATGGTCAAACTCTGTCTCCTCCTCAACCTCCTCGTGTCTTAAGAACTGATTCAAAAATTGGAAAATGGCATTTGATCGACCTTCTTACTCGTTCTTACTAAAGGCATATGGTAATGGATTAGATGACCCACATTTACCCTTTGACCCGTCATGAAGAAGTTGAGCACACCAGTCCTCTCACGGCTAATGAGCGTGTCATGATTGCACGGTAGGATCCCTGCATTTATTAGTTTAAGCCATACTTGAGCCTCCGCCCTCATCTTCTTCTTGGGGAACTTCATGTGCCGATGTGTTTTCTTATCCTGGACCCACACTGCGGTAGAATTGACACCACAAAGCGTGTGTCTCAGCTCTCTATATGTAGGCCGCCGAATAAAGTAGTCCAATGGCTCCACAGGAACACCTGGAGCACCTAAAAAGTTACATATGGCCATGGCTGAAAAGTTTATCAATCGTCCACGAATCGGCACCAGCTGTTCAGTATCCTGTGGATCAAACCCTGCATAGAATTCCCGAACTAGATTTAGATTAATATTCCTTGTGTTCTTGAATACATAACTCCACCCCAAATCATGGATGCCCTTGCCTAGTACTTTGCTGGCAGGCGGCGCTCATGGATAGCAGCTTCCGGATGTACATGTTTTGGCCTACAACGCTTGTACCAATCCTTAGTATGCAGGGGTATGCTTTTGATGCCAAACTCCCATTGGCCTTGCGGTTGTGAAAGCATGGCTACTATAGCTTCCACAACTTGAGCTCCTTCACCTTGACTGGACGTAGGTTCTCCCTCTTTTCTCTTCTTTGGGGGAGGTGCAGAGGTGGCCTTCGCCTTAAGTGGAGCAGTGGAAGTAGCCTTTCCTTTGCCGGTGTCTTTTCTTGGAGGCATATTAAATTCCTACACAAATAATCATTAATCAATTACAACTGCATTACAACATTAAACACATGATCTTGCCAAATTTCCGAGGTTACTCAGACTTCACCTCGAATTTTCTTAACATGAGAATCAAGCAATGGCACCTAGGTGCTTCCTCCAATTTTGAAGCATCGGGATACTGGTGAGAGACCCCACACATAATATTTTACAATGGTGTATGATTACATAGCACTAGTCTTATAATCCCGGAGACTCGGGCTCCAATGGGGACAAAGAATGCCTTTGAGGCATTATAACAAACACTTAGCATGCACTAGTGCCATGGGAGTGCTTATAGGGGTGAGGGATTGCCTCACCCTCCCAAATCGACTTGGGAGTTCCGTAATACCACGTGTTCATACAATAGCAACACCATTCCTATGGGGTTCATGGGGTTAGGACACAAAAACACATTATTGTAATGAAGAAAACCCCCAAATTTTGTGTCTAATTTCATACCTTCCTCCAACTCGAAATTTCAAAGGAAGGAGATAAAAACCATACCTTAGATTCTTTAAGAAGAAGGATTTTCCTTTGATTTTGCCTTTAAATTGCCAAATATTGCTTGTCTTCAATGGGGGTTGTGAAGGGAAGGGGTTTGGCAGTGTTGACTGGCGTGAGTGTGTGAGAGTGTATTTTTGTGGGCAGTGGGGTTTGGGCATTTTAAGTTAGGGTTTTTCAGGGAGGTGTTAAGAGAATTAGGGAAAGAAAATTAAATAAACCAAAAAGACCTTACCTGGCGACGCTTGCCTTTTATCTCGCGTAACACCTCGTGAGGCCAGTTCTAACGCGAGCCTAGAGGCTTACGGCGCGAGGCTTAGCGCCTAGTGCACCTGGCTTCAACCTACGGTACGCGAGGCTTAACGCCCGCTGCTACTGGCTTCAACCCACCCGAGGAGAGCCCTATCGCCAGTTACAACTCGCCTCCACCCTCGCGAGGCGAGCTCCCCCGCATGGTTTCCTTCATGCAACGCTTAATGCCCTGCATGACTTGCCCAAAATCACCTGTAAAATTGTTAGTACCTAAAAATGAAAAGAAAAATTCTAACTACACTAAAAATCAAATACGAATTGGGTTGCCTCCCAACGAGTGTATTAGTTAATGCCACGACACGACGAATACAGCATTACAATGGGTTGCCTCCCATGAAATGCCTAATTTAAAGTTGCAGCATGATGAAAGTAATCGCACTTAAGTCTCGTTCAACCATGGTGGCTCAAGTAAATGAGTCACCGACACTACTTTCGCGTCATCCATGCCCAAATAATGTTTTAACCTGTGCTCAATTATTCTGAATGTGCGAGAATCTTTTGTTGTAGCAATCTCTACGGCTCCGGTGGGTGAATCTCTACCACACTAAATGGTCCTGACCATCTTGACTTTAATTTTCCCGTAAATAATCTCAATCTTGAATTGTATATCAATACCATATCTCTGGGTTTAAAACTCCGCTCAAGAATATTTTTGTCATGTATCATCTTCATTCTCTCCTTGTATAGTCTTGTGCTCTCAAAAGCGTGGTAGCGAAATTCAGCAAGCTTGTGCAATTCTATGACTCTACTTGTACCCGCAAGTTCTATAACGAGATTCAGCTGCATCAATTCCCACAAAGCTCTATGCTCCAACTCCATTGGTATGTGACACGCCTCCCCAAAAACCAATTTTTATGGCAACATGCCTATCGGAGTTTTGAAATCGGTACGATAGGCCCAGAGTGCATCATCTAACTTTCTCGCCCAATTCGTTCTTTTAGCATTCGTAGTCTTTGTCAAAATGCTCTTTATCTCTCTGTTCGACACTTCCACTTGCCCACTCGTTTGTGGATGATTTGGGGATGGCAACCTTGTGGCAAACACCATACTTTTCTAACAACTTTGCGAAGGGTCGATTACAGAAGTGAGTGCCTCCATCACTGATTATTTCCCTTGGAATGCCAAATCGGATGAATATATTCTTTCTCAAAAAACCAATTATCCCCTTTGCATCATTTGTAGGGAGTGCTGCAGCCTCCACCATTTTGACACGTAGTGCACAGCTACGTGTATGTACTTGTTACCATATGAGCTAACGAAAGGCCCCATGAAATCGATTCCCTATACATCAAACACTTCTACCTCCTGAATTGAGTTCATAAGCATTCATCACAACCTTTCACCCGCAAGTGTGCATCTTTGAACAATGTCAGCCAGTAGAAGCCCGTCTCCAACACTTTCACAGCTGTCCTTACTCCCCCAAAATGGCCACCATATGGTGACGCATGACAAGCCTATAAAATATAAGATTGGTTTATCTCGGGGATACATCTCTGGATCATGTTATCAACACAAATCCTGAACAGATAAGGCTCATCCCAATAATACATGCGACAATCACGAAAGAATTTTTTCTTTTGAACAGAGGAAAGGTCAAAGGGAACAATACTGCTCGCCAGGTAGTTTGCAATGTCTGCATACCATGGCGCTAGCATAATACTCGTGGCTAATAATTGTTCATCCATGAAAGTCTCCACAATCTCTTCCACCTCAACCTTCTTCTCGTCTCCTTCCAGCCTAGACAAGTGATCAGCCACTTGGTTCTATGTTCCATTTCGGTCACAGATTTCCAAGTCAATTTCTTGCAGCAGTAGCACCCATCGAATCAGGCCCGGCTTTGAATCCTTCTTCTCAATTAGGTACTTGAGAGCAGCATGGTAAGTATAAACAATTACCTTCGAGCCTATCAGGTATGACCTGAATTTGTTAAATGCGAACACCACTACTAGCATCTATTTCTCGGTCACTATGTAATTTAATTGGGAACCACTCAAAATTCTACTTGCGTAGTATATTAGATGCATGACTTTGTTTTTTCGCTTTCCAAGAACACTCCCACAACATAGTCGTTCGCATCATACATTAGCTCAAATGGTTGCTCCTAGTCGGGTGAAACTATGATAGGTGTTGTCATCAACCTCTTCTTCAATTCCTCAAAATCTACCCTGGAGTCATCAGAAAACACAAAAGGGTGATATTTTTCAAGAAATTTACACAAGGGGTTAGCAATTTTGGAGAGATCTTTTATAAACCGTCTATAAAAACCGGTGTGGACAAGGAAACTCCTTATTTCTTTGACGGAAGTGGGTGGTGGAATATTTTCTATCACATCTAACTTTTCACGATCTACCTCAATGCCCTGACTCGACACTAGGTGCCCCAAGACTATACCTTCCTATACCATGAAATGACACTTTTCCCAATTGAGTACTAGATTAATTTTGACACATCTTTTCAGCACTCTTTTCAAATTCTTTAGGCAATCATCGAATGAGTCTCCCACCACTGAGAAATCATCCATAAATACCTCCATGATGTCCTCTACCATATCAGTGAAAATAGCCATCATGCACCTTTTAAATGTGAAGGGTTCATCGCATAGGCCGAACGACATCCTCCAGAAGGCATAGACGCCATATGGACAGGTGAATGACATTTTCTCTCTATCTTCCGTGGCAATGGATATTTGATTATACCCCGAGTATCCATCCAGAAAGCAAAAGCGGGACCTCTCGGCCAGTCTATAGGGAAAATGGTCTTTTCGGGTGGCCTTTTTCAATCTTCTGTAGTCCATACAAATTTTCCATCCCGTGAGTGTTCTTTTTGATATCAACTCATTGTTCTCGTTTTGCACTACACTCATCCCACATTTCTTAGGCACACATTGGACTGGGCTGATCTAGTTTCTGTCGGAGATGGGGAAAATGATCCCAGCATCTAACCACTTTATCACCTCCTTTTTCACAACTTCTTTCATATTGGGGTTCAGCCTTCTTTGATTTTCTCTGGAAGGTTTGTGGCCATCTTCCAATAGAATCTTATGCATACAGAAGGCCGGGATGATCCCCTTAATATCTGCAATGGTCCAACCAATTGCAGTTTTGCACTCACCCAATACCTGCAAAAGTTGTTCTTTCTGCACATCTAACAAACCAGATGAGATAATAACAGGTAAAGTTGAGTTAGGTACCAAGAAAGCATACCTGAGATAAGGTGGTAGCGACAGTTCCAACTTTGGTGGCTCTTCTGTCAATGCCTTAGCTGGAGGAGTTTTTCTTTCTTCTAAGTGTAAAGGCTCAAATTCGAGTTCTCTTTTCAAAAACCCTTGGCCTTCAAGAGCCAGCACCCACTCCGCCAAGTCCTCTCCATTTACTTCATCTAAGTTCATGATGAAGGCTGCTAGAGGATCTTTAGCGTTCAAGGTCTCATCTTCCTTCTCCAAAATTACATCAACGGCTTCTATTAGAGAGCAGTTAGCAAATTCACTTGGTCGCCGCATAGATTTATGCACGTTGAATGTTTTTCTTCATCATTTAATCTCATTTTGAGATCTCCAGTTTCACAGTCAATTAAAGTTCTCCCAGTGGCCAAGAATGGTCTTCCCAAAATTATGGGAATCTCCTCGTCAACCCGGCAGTCTAGAATGACAAAATCTGTTGGGAACACAAACTCCACAACCTGTACTAATACATCATCAAGGATACCAGAGGGCCTCTTCACTTTCTGGTCGGATAGCAGTAGTAATATGGACGTGGGTATAGCTCTTCCAATGCCTAACCTTTTGTATATAGCTAATTTTGTGCTTGCCCCCAAATCACACAATGCTTTAGCAAAAGCATAGCTGCCTATCGTGCATGGGAATGTGAAACTCACTGGGTATGATAACTTCTCAGCTATGGGTCTCGTCACGACTGCACTACAGGTCTGTGTCAATGTAACAATGGACATGTCTTGGAAGTCTAATTTGCGAGACATTAAATCTTTCATCATTTTTGCATACCCAGGCATCTCCCGTAAAGCGTCAATCAGTGGAATGTTTCTTTGTATTTGTTTCAACATATCCATGAATTTCTTATATTGCTCGTCCTTCTGATATTTGGCCAATCTATGTGGGAATGGCCTTGAAGGTCGCTTTTTTCCTGTGATTTGAGTTTTATCTTATTTAGGCACTGCTTCTACTATCGTTTCTTGTGCTACCTCACGCTCCTTCGCAACCTCTTTTTCTTTGCTTATGCATGTTGTACCGTCACTTCAGTTAACCCTGTTGAATCATCTATCTCAATGGGTACTGGAATAAGTGTTTCAGTAGGTCAGCTTTCGCGAGCAATTTCTTGCTCCAGATCTAGGTTCTACCATTTCGTAGACTCATTGCCATAAGATGTTTCGGGCCCTGCTCTTTTGTATTGATTTGTGCGTCTGCAGATAATGCCCCTTGGGGATGATTATTTAAGGCCATCAAAATCTGTCCTAACTGAATCTCAATACCCTTTATCGTTGGTTCATGCGAGTCCACTCTCTCTTGCATTTTTCTAGTGGACCCAATCAGTTGTTGCAACATTCTGTTATCACTGTCCAGCACTCCCTTAAGCTTAGCAAACCCATCATCTTGTCTCACAATCTGTTGTTGTTGAGGTTGTTGATAAGCTAGCTGCTGATTTTGCTGGTTATCACCCTGTTGCCATTAGTAAGGCACCACTTGAACCTGTGGTTGCATAGCTCCAGGATTGTTGTTGTTATTGTAATAATGTTGTGCTGGTCTATATTGTTGATTCTGTTGCACCCAATTCTAACCACCTTGCCTCTGTCCCCCATAGTTGGCTACATAGTTCATATCTTCCTGATAGTCCTGGTTGCCACCTTCCGCACTCCACGAGCATACATATGGCTGGTTAATGCAATGGTATAAATAAGCCCCCATTAGTTGCGTCAACTATGTGTACTTGCTACTTCTGGCCTGATTTATCGATCTTTTTGGTGAGGATACTCATTTGCGTCATTAGAGTGGCCATATTTTCAGCTATGAAATTGTTTGGGTCCAAAGCCACTGAATGAACTATAGGAGTGATCGTATAGTCTCTTTTCATCCATCTTGAGTTTTGGTCCATCTTATCAATTAGGATCTTGCATTCTCTGAATGTTTTGCTAAAAAATGCTCCACCTGCTGAAGCATCATCATTGGCCTTTAAGCCGTCTACCAGTCCCATGTAGAACCTCTGCCCCAACATCTTATCTGGAATGCCATGATGTGGACACTTAACCAGCATACCCTTGAACCTTTCCCACGTTTCTTGTAGTGATTCTGCTGGTCTCTGCCTGAAGCTCAATATACCATCAATTTGTTTGGCTGTTTTATTGGGTGGGTAGAACTTGTTCAAAAATT
Source organism: Nicotiana paniculata (assembly GCA_005239505.1). NCBI lineage: Eukaryota > Viridiplantae > Streptophyta > Magnoliopsida > Solanales > Solanaceae > Nicotiana > Nicotiana paniculata. Next base: position 15,831 of record MDKI01213556.1, on the reverse strand, counting down.
GCTTTACTAATTCCTTCCAAGTAGTGATGGAATTTATGGGGAGTGAATTAAGCCAAGTCTGAGCTTCTCCTGTCACCAAGAATGGAAACAAAAACAACTTTATTGCTTCCGGTGACACATTAGGTTGCCTTTGCATGACACATATTGACAGAAAATTCTTCAGATGCTGTTGAGGATCTTCAATGTATGACCCTAAGAACAGTTTCTTGTACCGTTACAAATGTAGCATGTTGTTTGTAATTTGAAATGATTTCGCTTGTATCTGAGGGAATGTAATTGTGGTTGCCAGATTGTCAGCGGTGGGTTGTGTCCAATCATACAATGCTGCTTCTGGTAGAAGAGGCGCCACACCCTGATTGTTTGGTTCATTCGCATTGTTTCTGTTGTTGATTGGATTTTCTATTCCGTCATCCATGTCTGGTTCCATTTGTTCTGTCGAGTTTTATTGTTGTTTTCCTTTCTTGTTTGCATGATTCAGTGTCTTGAAAATTTTCTCAGGATTTGATAATGCTTCGAGCAATTCACCAGTTCTTGAGGAGTTCCTAGGTATGCACTTGTAACACCCAAGACTATAAACGTTAGAATTTCAATATATTTGGTTAAAAATGAAGAAAATTGACTACACTAAGAATTCTAGAACTTCTTCAGTTGCAATTAATAACATCGTCAATTCCCCGGCAACGACACCAAAATTTGATCACGCCGAACTATGCGTTATAATAAGGACTCAGCGGTCGTTGCAAATATAATCCGACTAATAAGTCCGGAGTCGAATCCCACCGGGAATTAACCTATTAAGAACAACTACTAGACTCGCACAAATTCACGCAATCAACCTTTAGAAATACTTAAATAACAGTTTGGATGTTTATTAACTAAATATCACAATATGGAAATTCAATAATTAATAACTAAATGAGTTGTAGACAAGAATTGGAATGATCTAAGGTTATGATTTCCCCTATTGTAGGAATCCTTTCCGCTACATTTTCTATAAATTTGCCTAAGTCTTCTCTACCGATCATGAGCGCTCTGTGTGTTGGAATTCTCTCCCGAGTAACTACCACAATTTACTAGACATATTCTCCGGATTTACGCTAGTTGGCATTAAGTACGGCACACTCGGTTCGCGCCAAGGATTCATTTTCCCTAATCCCACCTTTAAACCCTCCGTATTGATATCTCATATACGTTAGGGGTGATGTTGTTCAACACCTACCTAAAATATGCACTCTCTTCCGAGTAATACAAACTAATTAGGCACAATCGATTGAGGGCCCTCCAATCAACCATAATAATAACGTAGTTTAACAAATAGAGAAAATACTACGGCAAATCTATATTAATGTAACAAGAAAATAATCCTTCAATAGGTTCCATCAAAACCAGACTAGGAATTTAGTTAGTCATACTCATAGTAACAATATCCAAAGTATTTTGCATAATTAAATTACAAAGTAATGATAAAGCGATGTAGAAATCGATGATTCTAACTCCCAACGGTTGTTCCATGAGCTATCCTTGACTCCGGTTGCAAAAGTACATCAAAAGAGGCATTTTAGGTCTATTTATATGTGTAGGAAGAGACCGAAATGCGTACACCGAGTACTAGTCAAATCAGGAGAAGAAATAAACCTTTAAAGCTCGGAATGTGCGCGCCTCAGACCTGGCCTCGCGAGGTATAATGCCAGCTTGAGCTCGCCCTAGGCCTAGCGTCGCCAGCTCCCATGCGAGAAGGACCTTGCCTCGCCAGCTCTCACACGAGCTAAAAGCCTAGCATCGCCAGCTTCAACGCCTGCTCTAGGCCTGGCTTCACCATCTTCCTCATTTGTAGAATACTCACTTCTTTCTTTCTTTCTTCTTTTCAACTGTTTTCGAGCACACTTTAGACTTTAAGTATTCCTTTTTCTCTACTTTTGTCACAACCCAAATTTCCCTCCGTTGGGTATCGTGATGGCACCTGGTCGTAAGGACTAGGTAAGCCTAATACTCTGGAATAACAACAATAATAAATAGAATCTAATACTAGTCTGAAATAAATAATTCTTTACATATCTTATATTCCCAAAACCCGGAAGTACAAGTCATAAGCTTTTAAGAATTTACACTAAAACTCCTAAAAAATACCACTGTTCAGAAATAGGTACAACAGTGCAAACAAAATAAGATGGTGACTCCGAAACCGCGAACACTGAATCGGTTTTACCTTGAGTCTCCCCAACAGTAACCGCGCTACTGACAATCAATCGGCCGGCTATGCGAAACCTGGAATCTGTACAAAAATATGCAGAAGAGTAGTATGAGAACACCACAGCGGTGCCCAGTAAGTATCAAGACAAACCTCGGTGAAGTAGTGACGAGGACTAGTCAAGACACCCACTGGTCTAATAAAAACTGAACAAGCATCAATATAGGAATCAGGGAAAAAATGATATACACATAAAGACTACGCAATATAGCTAACAAGACAGTGAATTCGTTAAGAAGGAAAACAATAAGTATCAGCAGAAACCATGAAGCAACACAAAGACTGAATAGAACACAAACAATTCTGGCATGTAAATATACAACACGTGCATGTAATGACTCAAAAACTTCAACCACTTCTACATCAAATTCATAGTCATCTTCACGAGGTTCCGAACCTCGGACAAATCACCATTTACGGGTCCCAATATCCGAACCCTAACACTTGGCATCTTGCGCCCTTATTCGAGTATTAACTTCACGGGCGACTCACGTGCCAATTGGGTCATTCCCACCCATACGGTAAGCACAACAAGAGTATCTATACTTGAAAACAACAAGGAGTCCTAAATCTATTAGTAGTACTTAACTACGTGTATGCTTATGCAGGTGTCCTAACATGATTTCAACAACCAATAGACATAAGGAAAACAAAAGGGGCAACATGTACATTTTCATCTCATAAATTTCCACACAAATGAACTCATACGGTAAGGTGTTCCAGTACACAATATCAACAACAAGGAATGCCCCCAGGCCAACACAAGTATCGCAGCCAATCCCTGACATAACCCACCTTGTCAAGCCACGTGCGCAATAGTACAGTATATGCCCGCCTTTTTTCGCCACACATGCATAAACATGTTCCCTCATTGTCACACCACATGTGCAACACTCAATCTCGTATCCCTCCTTATCACGCCGCATATGCAATATCAATAGTAAACACGGCACGGAAGAAACCTCGTGCAAATCCCCATATCAACAACCGCACGGCAGAAACCTTTTGCATCACCACAACAAGTACAACAACAACAATGGAAACAGTTCAAGATTCAATTAATACATCAACTCAAGAACCTTCGACCACAAGATAGGCAAAACTAGTTCACGAGAAATAAGAATAATAAGGGGAGCTAGGCATATTACGAATCACTCAACAAGGAAGGAAGATAACATGTAACAACCGCACCTAATTACACAGGTGAACAACAAGAAATCAACACAAATCTGATAACTCCATATAAGGGCAAGTCACGAAGGTATAGAATATCTAAACTACTTTTAAGGTTGAGCAGTCACGAGAATATTCAACAATTTCCACTTAAGGACAAGCAACAGAGAATAATCATAACTTCATTTAAGACCAAAAAAATTGTAGGTTGAGATGAAGGTAATTGCAAATTTGAGATACGCAGTTAAGAAGATATAGCATAACAATAAAGGAAAAGAAACCTTCAGATAAGTCAATTAGGAGTCAAGTATGCAATAGGGGTAAATCCGAAAGTAAGAACTTCCACATTTAAGAAGATAAAGATGACACTAGAAATTAGGAAACTCAATCATGCTAAGGACAATTCATACTCTGCGAATATAAGGACCTAAGATTCCTAAAGGGTCAACTTTCCACAAACAAGTCCGAGCATGCACTCGTTACCTCGCGTACACGGACTACAATCAACATAGAAGACTCAAACCCTAAGGGGAAATTCCCCCACACTAGGTTAGGCAAGATACTTACCTCAACAACTCAGATCAAACTTGAAATCACGTTCTTGCCACGGGTATCCAACTCCCAATGGCCCAAATCTAATCAAATCAATATCATCGTGTAAATAATACTACAAGCAACTAGTTAAACTAATAAATTCGAAGCTAAAATGCGAAATTAGGAAAATTGCCCAAAAAGTTCCCCGGACCCACATTTCGAAATCGGGTAAAAATTATATTTTCCGGACAGCCATTCACTCACGAGTCAAGACATATAAAAATCTCTCAAACCGGAGGTCAAAAAATCAATCAAAACTCAATAATTTGGTCTATGAAGTTTATCCCATTTTCTACCCAAAATTTTCGAAATAAAAGGTTGGATTTAAGATTGGAAACATGGAAATTGGTCTATAATGGATAGAAATGTGTTACCCAAGTTACCCAGGTGCAAAAGTCTCCAAAAATCGCCTTTCCCGAGCTCCCCAATTCGAAAATGGTGAAATTAACATAAACCCTCGGATTTGATATAATGCCCAAAAATTCTGCACCTGCAGAACTATCATCGCAGGTGCGAAAACCCACTAAAAAGCCTGGGGTCGCACCTGCGGTCAAATGGTCGCACCCGCGGCTCCGCACCTGCGGAAAACTAACTGCACCTGCGAGGATTGGGGGTTTGGGCTAAGTTCCGCACCTGCGAGATCCTCGCCGCACCTACGAGCTCCTCGCTGCACCTGCGAGGATTGGGGGTTTGGGCTAAGTTCCGCATCTGTGAGCTCCTCGCCGCACCTGCGGAAGGTCCATCGCCGCACCTGTGGAAGGTCCATCGCAGGTGCGAGACACCAGAACCAGCAATGGTTCAGCTGTCTCCCAAGTTCTAATAACACCCGATGAGCATCCTAAACGTACCCGAGCCCCCCCCCCCCAACCACACACACAAGTCATATATCTAACACGGACTCGCTCGAGGTTTCAAACCACATAAAACAACACTAACACAATGAATTAAACTAAAAATCCATGAAAATTCTTCAAACTTCTATAAACATTAAGTTTTGCATTTAAGGTCCGAATCACGTCAAATTAAGTCCGTTTCTTACCAAATTTCACAGATAACACATATAAATCATATCGAACCTGTACCGTGCTTCAGAATCATAATGAGGGCCCGATATCACAGGTTTCACCATAAATTTTATTTTCAAAAACCTTTATATTTTAAAAAAAACAATTTTCTTTAAAAATTCATTTCATGGACCTGGGACCTCGGAATTTTATTCCGGGCATACGCACAAGTCCCATATTTTCCTACGGACCCTCCGGAACCGTCAAATTACGATTCCGGATCCATTTACCAAAAATGTTGACTGAAGTCAACTTTATTAAAATTTCCAGTACAAAATTTTCATTTTTATCAGCTTTTCACATAAAGGTTTCCCGGCTACACACCCGGATGCGCACGCAAATCGAAGTGAGTTAGAAGGAGGTTTTTAATACCTCGGAACACAGAATTAGATAGAATATACAGGATGCCTCTTTTGGGTCATCACAATCTCCCCCTCTTAAACAAATGTTCGTCCTCGAACGTGCTAAGATTCACTTGAACTCATCAAATCACTGATTGTGCATTTCCAACACACACCCGCGGGTGATCCCATGTCACCCCAATCTACATAAGACTGACGACACCACCACAACCGCAATTTAGTTTTCTATTACTACCGATAAGCCTCATACCTCAATTTCTCACCTTCTACTCATTTCCAAAATACCCGATTCTAAATCCACATCCGACATTAGCCCCAACCAGCTGCATTAACTCATGAATGTACCCATAAGGCACAACCTCACAATACAGAACATCACACATCGGCTCATAATAACACTTGGGTCACAATGGCTGCCCAAAATCAACTCAACATTGGCAATTGGCCTCATATCCGATAGAACTATATTCCCAACCTCCATCACACTAATAATAAAGCAAGAAACAAGAAGACTTCATAACCTTGACACCCAAATCACCAAGCCACAACTAACACCACCGGGCACACACCCCGCAAGATAAAACTCATAGAGCACAAAACGAAAATGACATAATATGAAAGGAGAAACACATAAGGAAACTATCAAACAAGCCCCACAGACACAACTATCTATGAATGCTAACTTACACAACAACATAACAAGGAAGGAACTAAAGCACATGAACAAATCATAAGGATACCATCCTGACAAAATTTCCACTACGGTACTCAGCCCGGTCCAAACATATCGGATCATAAATATCACGAGGACCTCGCCCTCAACTCTGAATCACATACCGAAAATATATCATACCAATTGGAATTCCTCCACTAATTCATCTCAGCTGATAAAAATCATAATGCTAGCTGATCTCACATCTCGATGGGGTATCAAATCACAACTCGTAAACAAAATACTCAGGAATCACATCAAACTTACCGTACTGGACAACATGAATTTACTACGAGTCTCATATATCTCAATACTTAATAGAGACAAACAATAGACATGGGATACTACTCACAGAATCTGCCAACAGGAGCAAACACAAAAATAGAGTGCAAAGCATGAAACTCACTCATAAACAAAACAATAATAAGGGAACTCATCCCGACCAAAAGAGTTATAATGAAATACAAATGGTTCCCCTTTTTAACAAAACAAATCATACATGTACTGTAACATCTGGCACAACAACTTCTAGCCTACTATACGAAACACATCAACGGGCCGGGCCTCCCCCTCTTGGGCGCCCTCTACTCCCCTGAATGCCCTGCTGTAACACATCTGCCCAGAGCCTAGGAAAATCTCTCACCTTGTGGTTGATATCTCCACACTCAAAACAACCTCTCTGCTGATGTGGTTGTGGAAACTGCGGCCCGAGTACTTTGAGACCCATGAGTACCTGAAACCCCATGCGAAGACGGCAATGCAAATTGAACTGGCTGACCCATAAACCTCTACTGTGTCGTACCCTGCCTCCATAATAAGGACCAGTAAATCTCTCCGGCCCACGAGGCCTCCTCACCTCTCTGCCCTCTCTCTCCTGACCTCTTCTGACATCTTTATCATAGCCCCGCATGTCATCTCTCTCACGATCCAGCATGCCTTCAACTCTGCGAGCAATCCCTACCACCTGTTGAAATGAAATATCCGACTCTAAATCCCGAGCCATGCTAAACCGAATATCACGCCTGAGGCCCTCAATGAATCTGCGAGCACGCTCTCTAACTGTAGCAACCAAAGTAGGTACATTCCTGGCCAAATCACTGAACCTGACGGCATACTCTGATACTGACATAGTGCCCTAGCACAGCCGCTCAAACTCCACGCGCCATGCATCTTGGAGGGACTGAGGTACAAAATCACTCAAGAACATCTCTGAAAAACTGATCCCATGTAAGTGAAGCTGACTCGGCCGGGCTACCCAACTCATATGCCCGCCACCATTTATAAGCCGCTCCCCTGAGCTGGAACGTAACGAAAGCAACCCTGCTCGTCTCCACAATACCCATAGTACGAAGAATGCGGTGACACTCCTCCAGGAAAACCTGGGCATCATCTATCGCCCATCCACTGAAGGTAAGCGGGTGGTACTTCTTGTACCTCTCGAGTCTAAGTTTTTCCTCCTCAGATGCTGCTGCTCTAAACACGGGCAGAACTGGGATCCCAGATTGTGCTTCCATGACACCTGGGACCTGACCAACCTGATCTCGCTGCTCCGGAGTATGGTCGACGGGAGTCTGAGCTCCTCCCCCGCCCTGTGAAGAAGCTGGTGCACACGGAATCAATCTCGCCTGAGTTAAGGTACCAATCACATCCCATAACTGTGCCAAGGTCTCCTGAAGTCCGGGTGTAACAACAGGCGCGTCCGGTCCCCCAACTGGAACTGTTGGCGGCTCCTCAACGGCTGCTCTAGCAGGTGCTCTAGCTGCGGCACGTGCCCCTCGTCAACCTCTACCTCTACTTATACCCCTGGCGGCATCTGCTCCGAGGGTAACATCCTCAGAATCTGCAGCTCGCGTCCTCACCATCTATGAGAGAATGGAATGATAAATTTTCAAACTTCAAGATCAATGAACTTGCACGGTAGGAAAGAAGGAAGTGAAGATATCCTAATAGTCCCGTAGCCTCTCGAAGATAAGTACAGACGTCTCTGTACCGATTCGCAAGACTCTACTAAACTCGCTTATGGATCGTAGCACCTATGAACCTAGAGCTCTGATACCAACTTGTCACAACCCAAATTTCCCTCCGTTGGATATCATGATGGCACCTAGTCTTAAGGACTAGGTAAGCCTAATATTCTGGAATAACAACAATAATAAATAGAATCTAATACTTTCTGAAATAAATAATTCTTTACACATCTTATATTTCCAAAACCCGGAAGTACAAGTCATAAACTTTTAAGAATTTACACTAAAACTCCTAAAAAATACAATTGTTTAGAAATAGGTACAACAGTGCAAACAAAATATGAGATGGTGACTCTGAAACCGCGAATGCTGAAGCGATTTTACCTTGAGTCTCCCCAAAAGCAACCGCGCTACTGACAATCAATCGGTCGGCTATGCGAAACCTAAAATCTGCACAAAAATGTGCAGAAGAGTAGTATGAGCACACCACAGCGGTAGCCAGTAAGTATCAAGACTAACCTCGGTGAAGTAGTGACGGGGACTAGTCAAGACACCCACTGGTCTAATAAAAACAGAACAAGTATCAATATAGGAATCAAGGAAATCATGATATTCACATAAAGACTACGCAATATAGCTGACAAGACAGTGAATTCGTTAAAGAAGGAAAACAATAAGTATCAGCGGAAACCATGAAGTAACACAAAGACTGAATAGAACACAGACAATTCCGGCATGTAAATATACAACACGTGCATGTAATGACTCAAAAACTTCAACCACTTCTACATCAAATTCATAGTCATCTTCACGAGGTTCCTAACCTCGGACAAATCACCATTTACGGTTCCCAATATCTGAACCCTAACACTTGGCATCTTGCGCCCTCATTCGAATACTAACTGCATGGACGACTCATGTGCCAATTGGGTCATTCCCACCCATACGGTAAGCACAACAAGAGTATCTATACTTGACAACAACAAGGAGTCCTAAATTCATTAGTAGTACTTAAATACGTGTATGCTTGTGCAGGTGTCCTAACATGATTTCAACAACCAATAGACATAAGGAAAACAAAAGGGGCAACACATACATTTTCATCTCATAATTTCCACACGAATGAACTCACACGGTAATAGTTCCAGTACACAATATCAACAACAAGGAATGCCCCCAGGCCAACACATGTATCACTACCAATCCCTGACATAACCCACCTTGTCACGCCACGTGTGCAATAGTACAATATATGACCGCCTTGTTTTGCCACACGTGCATAAACATGTTCCTACCTTTTCACGCCACATGCGCAACACTCAATCTCGTATCCCGCCTTATCACGCTGCATGTGCAATATCAACAACCGCACGGCAGAAACCTCGTGCATCACCACAACAAGTACAACAACAACAATGGCAACAGTTCAAGATACAATTAATACATCAACTCAAGAACCTTCGACCACAAGATAGGAAAAACTAGTTCACGAGAAATAAGAATAATAAGGGGAGCTAGGCATATTACGAATCACTCAACAAGGAAGGAAAATAGCATGTAACAGCCGCACCTAATTACATAGGTGAACAACAAGAAATCAACACAAATCCGATAACTCCATAAGGGCAAGTCACGAAGGTATAGAATATCTAAACTTCTTTTAAGGTTGAGCAGTCACGAGAATATTTAACAATTTCCACTTAAGGACAAGTAGCAAAGAATAACCATAACTTCATTTAAGGCCAAAACAATTGTAGGTTGAGATGAAGGTAATTGAAAATTTGAGATACGCAGTTAAGAAGATATGGCATGACAGTAAAGGAAATGAAACCTTCAGATAAGTCAATTAGGAGTCAAGTAGGCCATAGGGGTAAATCCGAAAGTAAGAACTTCCACATTTAAGAAGATAAAGCCGACACTAGAAATTAGGAAACTCAATCATCTAAGGACAATTCATACTCTGCGAATATAAGGACCTAAGATTCCTAAAGGGTTAGCTTTCCACAAATAAGTCTAAGCATGCACTCATCACCTCGCGTACACGGACTACAATCAACATAGAAGACTCAAATCCTAAGAGGAAATTCCTCCACACAAGGTTAGGCAAGATACTTACCTCAACCGCTCAAATCAAACTTGAAATCACGTTCTTGCCACGGGTATCCGACTCCCAATGGCCCAAATCTAATCAAATCAATAGCATCGTGTAAATAATACTACAAGCAACTAGTTTAACTAATAAATTCGAAGCTAAAACGCAAAATTAGGAAAATTACCCAAAAAGTTCCCCGGGACCATGTCTTGGAATCGGGTAAAAATTATATTTTCCGGATACCCATTCACTCAAACCCAATCAAAACTCAATAATTTGGTCTATGAAGTTTATCCCGTTTTCTACCCAAAATTTTCGAAATTAAAGTTTGGATTAACATAGAAATTGGTCTATAATGGGTAGGAATCTCTTACCCAAGGTACCCAGGTGAAAAAGCCTCCAAAAATCGCCTCTCCCGAGCTCCCCAATTAGAAAATGGTGAAAATAACATAAACCCTCAGATTTGATATAATGCCCAGAAATTCTGCACCTGCGCCCCTGAGACCGCACCTGCGGAACTACCATCGGAGGTGCGAAAACTCACTAAAAAGCCTGGGGTCGCACCTGCGGTCAAATCGCCGCACCAGCAGCTCCGCACCTGCAGAAAACTAACCGCACCTGCGAGGATTGGGGGTTTGGGCTAAGTTCCGCACCTGCGAGCTCCTTGCCACACCTGTGTGTCCACACCTGCGGAAGGTCCATCGCAGGTGCGAGACACCAGAACCAGCAATGGTTCAGCTGTCTCCCAAGTTCTAATAACACCCGATGAGTATCCTAAACTTACCCGAGGCCCCCCGGAACCCCGTCCAACCACACACACAAGTCATATAACCTAACACGGACTCGCTCGAGGTTTCAAACCACATAAAACAACACTAACACGGTGAATTAAACTAAAAATCCATGAAAATTCTTCAAACTTCTATAAACATTAAGTTTTGAATTTAAGGTCCGAATCGCGTCAAATTAAGTCCGTTTCTTACCAAATTTCACAGATAACACATATAAATCATATTGAACCTGTACCGGGCTTCGGAATCGTAATGCAGGCCCGATATCATAGGTTTCACCTCAAATTTCATTTTCAAAAACTTTTATATTTTTCAGAAAACAATTTTCTTTAAAAATTCATTTCTTGGACCTGGGACCTCGGAATTCGATTTCGGGCATACGCTCAAGTCCCATATTTTCCTACAGACCCTCTGGGATCGTCAAATCATGGTTCCGAGTCCGTTTACCAAAAAAATGACTGAAGTCAACTTTATTCAAACTTCCAATACGAAATTTTCATTTTTATAAGCTTTTCACATAAAGGCTTCCCGGCTACACGCCCGAGTTGTGCACGCAAATCGAGGTGAGATAGAAGGAGGTTTTCACGACCTCAGAACACATAATTAGATAGAATATACGGGATTCCCCTTTTGGGTCATCACAACTTTCATCTCCAATTCACCTACACATAAAATTGACTCAATTACGAGAAAATAAAGAGTAATTTATCATTAAATCATATAAAAGCAAGGTAAATAATGTACTAAAATATGGAATTATAGCCACACATCAAAAGTCCACTTGACAAGCTCATGTTGTATCAACCAACGATAGGCTTCTGGGTCTTCCTGCCTAATCAATTCAATTGCCTCCTGAATTTACACTCTTGGTGATCTGTTGCAGCCATCCACATTAAATCATGTAAGTTCATGTTCGGATGACCCCTCTGGAAGTTGGCCTTCAAGTGCCTAACATAGTAATGGTGGTAGGCATACGGTTCCTGCCATGCACGCAAATTCTGTATAGAACTTAAAATAATGCCCTGCAGATAAGATATTAGACAAATACCTAAACGCTGTCTGAAAACATGCTCCTTCAAGTAGTTCAAAAATAATGTCCACGTATTTTGGCTTTCATTGGCACAAATAGAAAATGGGAGGGTAAATATGCTTCCATTAGCACCTACTGCAACATCGATCAACAACTTAATATCATATTTTTCATAGACATGAGTGTCGTCTATGGATATTACTGGCGACAATGCACAAAACCATCAATGGTTGGTTTAAATGCCCAGAACACATATCTAAAGATGAATTCTTGTACTCCCGAACTCCGCTCAAGCTTCCATTCAACAACGGTACCTGAGTTAAAGTGTTGCAATGCAGCCATGTACCTGGGTAGATCGGCAAATGACTTATCCTAACTACTATACACAATCTCAAACGCACGTTTACGCTTGATAAATACCTTTCTTTTGGTAATGGTACATCCATATACCTGGTGGACATATGTTAATACACTCTTTAATAATGTACCTTATGGACGATTCAATGTGTGGAATCAAGACAAGAGAAATCAAGTCAACATTCAATTTAAAATGATTCCTACTGAATTTGTCCATTTCAAAAGTGTGGGTGCCGATGTACTTCCCCACAATAACCACATACTTGTTTTCAACTTTCTCGCACGCAACATCCATGTACAACCTTGAAATCATCTAAGAAAAATAACCTTGTATACTTCCAGAGATGACTCATGAACCACGATCTCACGACACTCTTTTATGTTGTACATTCGCAGTGCCCTGCTTAGGTGCGCTTTATCAGTAAAAAACATATTCTTTGGTAGCACCGTTGGGCTAGATTCACTCCACATTGCTGTCTAAATGTCGTCAATATCCCTTCTAAGGGCATCCACATCCTGCATACTGGGCAACTGATCAAGGTATAAAAACTCCCTTGAATGAAACGTCACATGGGACTCGTACACTCTCGATCTAACAGGGGTTGGAGTCTGCATATATGGAGCATGCTCATTGGTGGCATCATAATCTCTCGTCAAATCAGGTTTGTCATTCTCGTCCTCGTCATCATCACCCTCATCGGGGAAGAGTATGTCATCTCCAGACTTATTAGTATTGTTGTCATAATCACTATCATCTTCCTGACTCCGCGCATCTGCCAAATCCGATTTAAATATATCGTCTTCAGGCAATTAAGTAAGGACAAGAACATCAAGTTGCTTATTTTCACTGCACAACCAATAAAATAATGAGTTTCTCAAATTCATCCAAACATTAGAATAATCTTTATCACTTAACTTACAAATCATAATCTGTTGCTATCCCATGATGCACATTATCCTGTTGCTGATGACTTTCAGATGGACCACCATGATCCAGCACACTAAAACTAGGCATATGCCAACTGTTTGTTGGTTCTTAACTTGTAAGATTCATATCTGGCCAGTATCCCCTTTGGAATATGTGAGTGTTAATACAAATACAATACACCAAAAAATATCATAATTCAAAGGAAAATTCAAATTTACCACTCGACTAGTATATTATGTAAACTTAGGGAGAAATTATGTCCCCGCTACTCATTCGCCCATCGAGATAAGTTTAGATCTGGCCAAACTCTTTCAAACGGGGTCTGTTCGGATAAAACTGCTCCACAAAAACCATCCAATGATTGAGGGTTATCCCAATTTTGGGGAACCTCAATAATGCGAATGTCTTTAGCCTTGACGTACATTTCCAATATTCACAAGAAGTTTCCTCAAAAAATCTGTAAGAGTTTCATCGTCTTCGATGTTAAACTCAGTATAACAAGCAACTCGCTGCAGAGTAACAGAATACGGATATTTATTCTTTCGGTTACTTTAATATTAACCGAACTTTTCTTCACACCCATTTTTTTTACATAACATCGATACCAATCTATCGTACTCTATTGTATGTGGCAACTTAACATGACATTGTGGAGAACAACTAGAACGTACTCAGTTATTCTGCACAACAACCTCACCCCCTCCCCCCCTCCCCAATATAATGAAACCCTAATTTTTCGCTCTTCAGACATTATGGCAAAATGCAAGATAAGTTAACGACCAAATATTTCAGAATACCTGAAGGATCCTGAATGGATTTTTACCAAATGCTGAAATTCCTTAAATAAGCAAAAAATCAGTCTGGGGGTACAATAATTGAAGGTATAACGCATGCATAATAAGCGCTATATATGTAGCGCATATTATGAATGCGCTATTCCCTCAATTATTGGTGGGTCACTAAAGTTCAGATGAATTATTGGTGGAGAAAGTTTATATATAGCGGATGTATTTTGTATTCATCGTGCTATACCTTAACGGACAAATGTATCGTTAAGGTATAGCGCAGTGAATAACCGCGTCATATATAAAATGATACTCGTATATTTTTTCTACTTATTTTTGTGCTTTGAGTCCAAAAAGACAATATTTTAGTTCCGAACTCTCTTCGACACTAGTGCCTTTTTTGTTTTTATTCTTTTTTATTTTGGGAAAGCGGTAGAGGTAGTACCTTTCATGATTTGATATGTAGTTATACATTATTAATATTCGAGTTTTAAACTGAATAAACTAGAAAGTCAAAGAATAAAATACAACTTTAGGGAAGATTTCATTTTCCAGCTGGCTAGCTGGAGTTTCACTTGTTCTTTCTTCTTATAGAAGTTTGAAGGTAATTCTATTATTATAATATTAAAGCCTGTTGATCTTTGACTTTCAACGTAGTGCCCAAATCTATGATATTGGAAAATGACATTCAGCCACTAAAGTACGTACCAAATAAAATATTTAATTTATGAAGCTTCCTGGCGTGAAAAAACAAAACTTAGGAATAAGTAATAATTGGAGCCAAGAGGATCGAAAGAGCTAGGCTTGTTTTCATGTGTTTAAATAAATTTATAAAATTAAATCTTGAAGAACTTTTAAAAATCATTCAAGAGGTGAGCGTATATGGAATGTTATTGGAATACATGGTCGTTTCGAGAAATATTTAAAATAAAATAAAATTTGCTTTTTTGAATTTACAAGAAACTTTTCAAATATTTTAGCTAGGTTCATTTTCAACGTAAGCAGAATTGTTTCCAATTTTTTTTTTTGAAGACTTGTTAAAAAGAAAAAAGTTTAAAGCACTTGGGTAGAAAAGGTCAGGATGTAGCTGTCACGGTACGGATCCATTTCACCCAACCCAATCCTTAAAATGGAATACTTAACTAATGTAGTGGCCTATTAACCTTTTGACATTTTCCTATTTCCACCTTCTCTTTCAAATTTATCTTTTATCTCAAAATTTCATAAATTTATAAAATACTCGCAAAGAAATTAAATATATTAAATAGTATTTTCCTCAAAGTCTGCCGAAGTGATCACGCTCTTCCTCAAAATCAACTCGAAATGCTTTAAGAAGATCCACAAATCCTTTGCTCGAAAGATGCACCATCTTGGCCCTCGATTGAAGGAACAAGGAGCGATCAGGAAAGTTTTTCCTCGTGATCGATTCGAAATACTGTTCGACTTTCATAGAGATCAAATACATTCCAAAAAAATTTACATCATCATAAATTCAAAAGACACGTTGTTGAAGCACTCAAATTAAGGAGAATAATTCGAGACCAAAATCAAAAAATAAATAGAATTGTACTCACAATACATTGCAAAAGTAGAAAGCTTCATAGTATTTTATGTAGCCAAAGAACAAGTCAAACTATATAGAAGACAAAAGCTAGAAATAACGCAGATATTATATTGGCAGCCAATAGTGACCCACTAGCCTCAAAATTACGTGTTTACTTTTGCCTA
>MDKI01085909.1:0-16152 GCA_005239505.1 Nicotiana paniculata | reverse complement strand
CGGTTTTAACCGGGCCGGGCCGGGCCGGTTACGGGTCAACCCGGCCCGTTAGACACCCTTACTTAAATTAGGAGATTCAATTACACCCTTTTCTTTTTTCTCTCCTCTCCTCTTTCCCTATGCACTATCGTCTCTCTCGTCAATTTTTCCTTCTTTCTTCATCACTCTCTCTCTCTCTCTCTATCCCTTTCTCTCTCAATAAAATTTGTGAATGAAATTGCAGAAATGGAGCCGGTGGAAGATGGCACATCCACACAATATTTACATGGCTTGAGGAACGAAATGGTTCGTGGTGTTAGGGGGAACAGATGAAGGCCCTCGAATTAATATATAAAGACCTTGTCCTTGTGTATATAACTCTTCTAAGCCCAAAATAGCTTGGACTCAAGTTGGTCTGCTCAGTTCAGTTCTTTGCATAGCTAAACATGACTATAGAAAGAATTTTTTTTTTCCTCCTGCACTATTATTGTTCGAATTGTTTGTCGATCAATAAAATTTGAGGGTATTTTATCTTCCATAATTGACAACCGTTAAAAAGTTGAAAGAATTGAATTCAAATTTGGCATCTAGAACAATATACGGTACAACAACATACAAATTTAAAAATAAATTTCATACAAATTTAATACAAATTGATATATCTACAAAAACATACATACTAAAAATAATTTTATACAACTAATTATATAGTATACACTTTTTATAACTTATCTACAACTTTCATACATCATTTTTACCCAGTTAAATACATCTACAATATCATACAATTTAAATATAATTTTCATACAAATTTTATACAATATATCTTTTGTATATATTTTGTATGTGGTGTGTTCTTATTCCTCTTTGAAATTCCAATAAAAACTTCCTCTCTTAATAAAATTTGAATACATATCAACAACTTTATATAAAAAGATAGTATTGAAAACTTAAATACAAATTTCATACAACGATTCGTACATTCTACAACTAGTTTTTAACTTTCACACAACATTCAAATATATATAAAAAAAAACTACATTAGAATACAATTTAAGTACCATTTGCATACAACTTTAATACAATTTCGTAACTATTATATGTCATGTCTTCCTCTTCTTCCTCCTCTTCCTCTTCCTCTTCCTCTTCTTCTTCTTCCTCTTATTCTCCCTCTTCTTCTTCTTCTTCTTCTTCTTCTTCTTCTTCTTCTTCTTCTTCTTCTTCTTCTTCTTCTCTTCTTATTCTTCAATCTGAAATTCACCCAAAATCAAATATAATCTTCATTAAACACCCTCAAATTTGAGATATAAGCTCCAAAGAATTGTCACGACCCGAAATTCCTACCGTCGGGACTGGAATAGCGCCTAACATCACACTTTCCAGGCAAGCCAACATTAAAGGTTATTTAGCCAATTCTCTACAATTTTAGTGACTAACAGTAAGGAAGCAAAAATAGACCGAAATAAATGTGATTCTATATAGATAACAACTTAATTGCATGCTACTTCTACCCAGAATCCGGAGTCGCAACTCATGAACATACTAAGACTTTTCTACAAATATTGGTCCAAAAGAAAATACAATTGTTTGTGAAATAAAGGAAAAACAGTAAATATAGGAGTGCAGAAGGGGATTCCAGGGCTTGCGGACGCCAGCAGGACTACCTTGGGTCTCTTAGCTATGAAATCTTTAGCCAACCTCTCGATCAGCCACTACCTACTCCAAAATCTGCACAGGAAGTGTAGAGTGCAGTATCAGTGCAACCGACCCCATATACTAGTAAATGTCGAGCCTAACCTCGACGAAGGAGTGACAAGGCTATGCGGGACACTCACGAAAAAACTCTCTGTACATGGAATAATAATTATAGAAAAGAAGGCAGAATAACGTAAAAGCAGTAACTTGCAAGGAATAATACACCACCCAACGTGTTTCACCAGTGTTCAGCTATAACCAATCCTTATGTGCAAAATGCTATGCGTTCTCCACTTTTGGATCTCGCAAAGAGAGAACGTGTTTTTTCCTCTGACTTTCTCAAAGCTACCATACAACTTACACGGTCAAAGAAAAGGGATAAACATAGAGATTGTAGTGGCGCGCAACCCGATCCCACCGTACATATCATGATCCTCCCGTATTTCCTCTTAATATCATAAACAACAAAGAATAGATGGAAATGTTGCCGCGTGAAACTCGATCCTACCATATCGTAATAATCACAATCACGGTTCACCCTTATATCACCACATTCCACCCTTATTACACCTATTGTAGTGTGCAACCCGATCCCACCGTATAATATCAATTCACCCTTATTCCTCCTCAATATATCACCCTTATTTCACTTGTTGCGGCGTGCAACCTGATCCCACCATATTCATATCAATTACATAAGAAATATAGAAGTTCCACAAATTAACACAAGACTCTCAGTACTTAAACTTCAGAACAAGGCAAATAGAAATCTTATACTCAATAAAACTCTACACAGTAATACTACTCAGCGAGACCAATCCAGAATATCACTAAAACACAAATAAGAACATCTTGAGCAAGTAATAGGGGATAAGGAAACTACGGATTAGAAATTATCTTCAACAAGGAGAAACAATATCTAACAAGTAGCAATTAGGCATGAAATTCCAAGTAGGCGTGTAACAATTGAAGTAGGAAAAGAAACAATATAATAAGAACGGAAAAGAAACAAGCAAGGAAAATAGATTGGCAGCGCATAAGTACTCGTCACCTCACATATACGCCGCTCACATAATTTTCATATAACAATTTAGGCAAGGATTCCTAACCCCTCAAGTCAAAGTTAGACACAACACTTACCTCGCTCCACAGGCCACTCCCTGCTCAATTACCGCTTTTCCTTTAGATGACACCTCCAAACCACTCTTATCTAGCCATAATTAACTTAATAAAATCAAATATTGCTAAAGAAATCAATTACAATACATAAA
Organism: Nicotiana paniculata; assembly: GCA_005239505.1. NCBI lineage: Eukaryota > Viridiplantae > Streptophyta > Magnoliopsida > Solanales > Solanaceae > Nicotiana > Nicotiana paniculata. Next base: position 13,207 of record MDKI01085909.1, on the reverse strand, counting down.
TTTAGGTTTCCCAAACTTTCCCCCAAAAAGTCAAAAATCGACCCCGGGCCCGCTTGGTCAAAACTCGAGGTTCAGATCAAAACCCATTCACCCATTCACCCCCGAGCCCAAATATGCAATTAGTTTCAAAATCCAACCTCAATGAGATCTAAATCCCAATTTCCCAAAAAAAATCCGTAATTCTACCCAAACCCCCAATTTCTACCATGGAAATCCTAGATTTTAGGTTGGAAATTCATGAAATGTGATGGGAGATTGAAATAAAGTGGGTTAGGATTGCTTACCAAAGTTTTGGGGAATAATTGGTCTTGGAGAAATCGTCTCTAGGGTTCTTGGGTTCGAAATTTTGAAGAATGGGAGAAAAATCCTGTCTAAGTCACTTTTACACAGATGCAGATGTCACGACCCCAAAATACCCAGTCGTGATGGCGCCTATCGTGAATCAGTCAAGCCACACATTTCATTGCTAAAAGTTGTTTTCAGGGAAAGTTTATTTTTACAGCAAGAGTCTCGATTTTTATAAAAAGCATTTAAGGGTTTAACATCACTGATAACATAAATAAAAGAAAAACCCGATCCCAGATCTAGTGGCACCGAGTCGTGAGCTACTACATAAAAATATCAAATTACAGAACTGACATGTAAGTTTTCTGAATTAATAAATATGATAGGTAGATAGAGAAGGAGATAATCGAGGTTGCGATCGCCCGCTGCTACCTCGATGCCTCCAAAGGAACTCTGACCACGCTCAGCAACTACTACCGGGTCCCGGGATTTGCACACAAGGTGCAGGGGGCAACGTGAGTATAACAACTCAGAAGTAACAAACCCAAACTATGGGCTGAGAGGTAGTGACAGACTAAACCTCAACAATTAAATAAGACAGTTCCAGAATTAGACATGCTCACAATTATCAGAGGATGAAAACCGAATGTGCTAGATATGTCCAGTATCTCATGTATGAATCAGTATACTCTACATGCCATTGTATGAACAATGTAGAAATGCACGTAGTGCTCACAACTCTCACACAATAGTCCACTCAGTACCGTAATCGGCTCTTAGGCCTAGGGAAAATCCATCCCGGAATATGCATAAACACCGGTGACCGTAGTCACTCAGTACTAAGGGAAAAGGACAATCCAGCCTTACGGAGAAGATCCATCTCCGAAATACAACACTTGGACAAGAACCATGTTCAGGACGATCCATCCCTCACATATCATCAACTTTGGACAAGATCCATGTCCAGGGAAGATCCCTCCCTCAAATATCAATGCGCTCACTGGGGGTGTAAAGACTCCGGAGGGGCTCCTATTAGCCCAAGTGCTATAACAAGCCAAGGAAGGTTTAATCAGAATATCGTTGCGGTGTGCAGTCCGATATCATAACTGTCTCTCAATAATAGGCTCTCGGCCTCACTCAGTCATTACTCTCCAGTCTCGCTCACATGGACTCACAGATGCATGAACTAGCCCGAAACAATGATAAGTATATAAAATCAACAATTACCGAGACTGAGGCATGAAATGATATGCTATGACATGACTGATTAAACAAAATCAAATAAACACATAAGGAGACAGCAATATACGACCACTCGGGTCTCAGCATTTTCGGCGTGAAGCCCTAGCATTTGACTTAGTATGATTTCCAACATGTTCACATTAACCACATAAATAAAAGTGCGGATATCAATCCAAAATAGCTACTAGACGATGCCATGTGATGGGCCATGCCACACATCACTCGGTGCATGCCCGCACGCCCATCACTTGGCATGTGAGTCACCTTAATTATAGTCATATATCATATAGTTCGGGGTTTTGAACCCTTCGAACCAAGTTTGGAAACGTTACTTACCTCAAAACCGGCTAAAATCCTAGCCCTCAATGTCTTTGCCTCTAGACTCAGCCTCTGATTGCTCCAAATCTAGCCAAAATATATTTATATCATTATTATATGCCACGGAACGAAGCCCATTCGAAAATTATCAAAATTAAGCACAAATCCCGAAATTGGTCCAACCCGACCCCCGGTCCCATGTCTCGAAATTCGATAAAAAATCATATCACAAGAATCCTTATCCTCCCACGAGTCTATACATACCAAGAACATCAAAATCGGGCCTCAAATGGCCCTTCAGATCCCCACTCAAAGGTCTCCAAATCATAAGCCTTAAATCTCCAATTTTAGGGTTCAAATCCCAAAAATTTTAGGTCTAATTAGCTAGAAATCAACATAGAATCAAGTATTGAATTCAAAAATCTTACCTCCAAGTGATTCCCTTCGATTCCCTCTTTAATCCCTCTCAAAAAGCTTCAAATCCGTCCAGAACTGGTGAGAAATAGGCTAAAAATCGCGGAGATGGCTTTTTATACTTTCTGCCCAGGTGCTCTTTTCTTCAGTGCGATCGCGTCAACCACCATGCGATCGCGAAGCACTGCCCCACAGTTACCCTACGCGATCTCATTCCTCCCTCACGCGTTCTCATAGCACAACAGCTCAGCCCTCACGCGCCCCCCAAACACCACGTGAACATTAACTGCACCACGCGTTCGCAATGTTCAACGACCACACACTCACGCGATTGCGACCTCCACCATGCGATCGCATAGAACAAAGTTCTGAAATCCCCAGCTAAACCTACGCAATCGCATACCTACCCACACGATCGCATAGAAGAACACCAGAACCTTCACACCAGCAAAAAAATGTCAACACCAAGTCCGAAATGATCTGTTAACCACCCGAAACTCACCTGAGGCCCTCGAGACCTCAACCAAACATGTCAACACATCATATAACCTTATTCAAACTTAGTCGAGCCTTCAAAACCCTCGAAACAACGCCAAAACACCAAATCCACCTCAGATTCAAGCCCAAGAACTTAGAAACTTCTAAATTTCGCCAAAGATGCCGAAATCACCCAAAACACGTCCGATTGACCTGAATTTTTGCACACACATCCCAAATGACATTGCGAAACTGTTCCAAATTCCGGAAATTCCATTCCGACACTGATAGCTAATTTTTCACTGCCGACCGAAAATTTCCAAAAACTAAATTTCGCCAATTCAAGCCTAATTCTACTCCCGACCTCAAAATAACATTCTGAACACACTCCTAAGTCCCAAATCACCTAACGAAGCTATCTGAGCTATAAAATCCACATTTCGAGTTCGTTTACCTAATAGTCAACTTCCGGTTGACTTTTCTAACCATAAGGCCAACTTAAGAGACTAAGTGTCTCATTTCTCACCACGACCACTCCGAACCCCAACCAACCGAACCAACACAACATAATTTGGTTAAATAACACATGCTAAAGCTGAAACATGGAAAATGAGGCTAATATCACGGAACGACCGGCCGGGTCGTTACATTCTCCCCCACTTAAACAAAATTCGTCTTTGAACGGGCTTAGAAACATACATGGAGTCTCAAATAGGTGAGGATATCTGCTCCGCATCTCCCGCTCAGTCTCCCAGGTGGCCTCCTCCACCGGTTGTCCTCTCCACTATACCTTCACTGAAGCTATATCCTTAGACCTCAACCTTCTGACCTGACGACCCAAAATAGCCACTGGCTCTACCTCATAAGACATATCACCCTCTAGCTGAACTAAGCTGAAGTCCAAGACATGAGACGAGTCACCAGTATACATCTGAAGCTTGGAAACATGGAATACCGGATGGACACTCGATAATCTGGGTGGCAAATCAAGTCTATAAGCCACTTCTCCAACCCTATGAAGCACCTCAAAAGGCCCAATGAACCAGGGACTCAACTTTCCCCTCTTCCCGAACCGTATAACACCCTTCATGGGTGATACCTTCAGTAGAACCTTCTCCCTAACCATGAAAGACACATCCCGGACCTTCCTGTCCGTATAACTCTTCTGCCTAGACTGCACCGTGCGAAGCCGCTCCTGAATCAACTTCACCTTATCCATCACATCCTGTACCAAATCCGTGCCTAATAGTCTGGATTTCACCCGGCTCAAACCAACAAACCGGAGATCTACACCTCTTCCCATATAAAGCCTCGTATGGAGCCATCTGAATACTCGACTGATAATTATTATTATAAGCAAACTCCACAAGTGGCAGAAACTGGTTCCATGAACCCCCAAAGTCAATGACACAAGCACGTAACATGTCCTCCAGAATCTGAATAGTACGCTCTGACTGCCCCTCCGTCTGAGGATGAAATGTTGTGCTCAACTCAACCTGAGTACCCAACTCTCTCTGCAAGGCCCTCCAAAACTGAGTACCTCTTTCAGAAATGATAGAAACTGGGGCGCCATGCAACCAAACTATCTCCCGGATGTAAATCTCAGCTAACCACTCCGAATAATATGTAGTACCAACAGGAATGAAGTGCACAGAGTTAGTCAGCCGATCCACAATAACCCATATAGCATCAAACCTCCTCGAAGTCCGTTGGAGTCCAACCACAAAGTCCATGGTGATCCACTCCCACTTCCACTCCGGAATATCCAACCCCTGATGTAATCCCCCTAGTCTCTGGTTGTAATAACCCAATATTTTTGATATACTTATTATTTGTGAGATTGAGAATTATTAAATAATTAGTGAGCCTAATATTACACGTTTAGTTGGGTAACAAAAAATAATTAGAATAATAAATAATAATTGAAAAAAAATATGCTAGGCCCACATTATTTCTGTGCTGGCCCACGTACAAAGATTTAAGTTAGAGGGTAAGGTCATTAACTAATGCACACACATAAGGGTTTAGTCGGCGGCACACATATTTTGGAAGAAAAGGAACAAATTGTCTTTGGGTGCAGTAGCATTGTCGAAACCGAGGACTAGGAGAGTCAACTGCTTTTGCAACTCAAATTGTTATCCAGGCATACGATTAACTTCATATTCCTAGAATTAAACTAAGGGTAGTTAAATTTATTTGTAATGATGGCAAGAATTACTTTGAATATATAGTGGCCATGGCAGATACGTACCTAAAACCTTGAAAAAATACATAGAATATTATAAGAGAACCTTGCTATTTAATAATAACAAAGCTCTTTAAGATTGGTATTATGAAATTGGACTACTTGGCAAAGGAATCTATTCCAGAAAATCCCATACAACGTTGGCTTAAGGTTGTTTATATATTCATGAAATATAACTTATACTTTGTCACGCCTCTTTTAGGTCCCACAACCTTATTACGAGGCTGAGTTAGAAGAGTTTTTCCAATTAAAGTAACGTTTTGAAAAGAGATTATTTATTATTTAGAGTCGTCACTTGGAATTGAGTTTTGGTGTTCCAAGTCACCTTTTATTGAATCCCTTATCAAAAGGAAGATTTGACTCTTAATTCATGGTCTACGAAAGCAGAAGACTGAGTAAGGAATTCTATTGACCGAGGGGAAGGTGTAAGGCACCCCTCGAGTCCCGTGGTTCTAGCACGTTCGCTTTATTGACTAATGAAAGGCTTAAATTAATTTTTAGCTATTCTTGTATTTTATTGATCATGGCTTATTTATTATCGCTTAATTAATTTATATATATATATATATATATATATATATATATATATATATATTTTAATTGTGTTCACCAAGATGCGGTATGCACACAAGGTACCCCTTTGAAATTAAATGTTGAACCAAAGTACAGAATGTACACATGGTTATCACATAATTATTTTTAATTTGAAGGCGTCGAGACGCGGAATGCGCACATGATCCTTTTATTTTAAGTATATCAATCCAAGATTCGGGTATGAACACATGGGCTAATATTTAAAATACATCTAAAGTTTTCTAGTATTTTAGAGTGTTTCATTTGTTTGGTCTCTTTCAGATTCGAGATATTTATTTGTATATTGTAGTATATTTTTTTTTTCTTTTTTATTTACTCGAACGAGTCTTAAATTAGCTCACGGCTCATGTCGCTCCCTCACAATTATTTTTGTTATTACTACTATGATTATTTTATTTCTTATAACAGGCTTTGAATTATTTAGCAACCCTTATCTCACTATAAAACTTATTTATTGATGGAATAAGCTCGAGATTATATTTAGGCTCAATACATTTTTAAACTAACTTTATTCTTTTTAGCTAATGGGATCCTGACCAAATCTATGAAATTTGCATTACTATATTATATGAATCAAGTTTTGAAAAACGAAATAAAAACTATCTAAAATAAGTAAACTAACTTACACAAAATTTATCACTAAACTCATTTTTACAAAATACTAGTTAACATAATATAAGTTTGGGGAAAAGGGAAAAAAAATTAACTAAAAGAAAGTAAGTTTTAATGTCAAATAAAGTAGGGACCTAAAATATTTCTAAGGATTTACGTCCAAAACGTTAACAACCAAAATTAATAATAATAAATTCAGACATTAAATAGAGTTTGACCAGAGAAGTATTTTTGTTGGCAAAAAGATTTTAACAATTATATGAACTATCTATGGTTTAAGATTTCATGTATTTTATGGCAAAAAGAATAGATTAGAATTAAATATCAAAATTTAGGAACATATTTCATATTAGTAAAATTAGGCACAAATTTTACACTAATTTTAAACATTCATATACATATAGATAATAAGAAGAAACGGACATTATTTAGAATACAAAAGAAGCCAAAAGTAAATAAATAAATAATAGGAGATTGGGTGTTACCTTTAAATGGGATTCATTAATGCCTTCTTCTGACTTTTTGACTCTTTTTCTTCTTTTTTTTTTTTTTCTTTTTTCTTTTCTTATGATCTCTCTTTTCCTTTTCTTTCGTCTTTTTCTGTCTCCTCTTTTTCTTTTCGTTCTTTCTTCTTTTGTTCTTTCTGACCTCTCTTTTCTGACCTCTTTTCTCCTTTTTTTTTTGACTTTCGTTCCCTTTATTTTTTTTTGTTATGTTTCCCTTCTTTTCTTTTTTCTTTTTGACTTTCGTTCTCCTCCTTTTTTCTTTTTGTTTTTGTCTATTTATAGAATAAGATGGATGGAGTGATTGGTCAAATGTGATATTGTATGAGAGTAGGAGTATGAGATTTTTAGGCTAAAAATTTGGGGTTAGTTAGCTAATTTAAAAAAATAAGATTTTTTTAGATAAAGTTTGTTATCAACAAACTTTATCCTAACTTTAGCTTCAAAGTTTTATTTTTAATAAAAAAATTCGTTTTTTTTTTTGAACTTTTTTTTGTTTTAATTTTCTAAATCTTACATAAAAGATGGTTATATATATGTATATATATATATATATAAAAGATACTATAAAAATAAGAAAACTCAATATTTACACTATAGTTTACTTATTAAATTCTAATTAAAGGATACTCTATATATATACACTTTAAGAATGTGAGTATTATTATTATTTATTTATTTACTTTAATTAAATAAAATCTACTAAGTGTAAGATAAAAGCTTAAAACATCAATATTAGGCCTAAAAGGAATATTTACACTAAAATAATATAACATTTGAATGTGGTAAAAGATTAGTTGTTCACACACTTCATTCTTCATGCACAGATTCACATTTGTTTATGAAACAGATACTATAACATTCTACTTAGGAGTAAAAGTCTGAATGAGCTTTAATGTGTTTTTGAATATCTGTGTATAAGAGATTAGTCGACTAGTTAACAGGTCACATGCCGAGTATCATATTGTACTCTAATATAAGAAATTAGCCTGACTACTATAATTGACATTATTAATTAATATTTTGGATAGATTGAGGCTATTGAAAGTCGTTTGGTTGGCGTTCTAGAAGTCACAAAGTTGAGAAACTTGTCGTTGCTGAGGTAAGTGAGACTTTAGAATATTGGGGTTCATCTCCTTAGAATATTTTGATGTTATTGATCTGATTTGTGATAGACTCGGAGCATTTGGGAGACAATTTGAGGGGCAAGAGCATCGCGAAGTAGTTTTTGGGTTGTTTGAGGTAAGTAACGATTTTAACTCTAAACCTTAGGGTATGAAACCCAGGTATTTTATATTGTTTTGGTAAATGAGGTGACGCACATGCTAGGTAACAAGCGTGTGGGCCTTCACCGATAGGGATTGTGACTTGGTCCCCCCCCCCATAGCGACTATTAAGCCGCGTATTCGATTTGAAACCTTACGACATCCTGTATTTCAAAAATTTATACTTGTTTATGGGCTGTGAGCCATGTTTGGGGCCTTGTGCCGACCTGTTTAGACCCTCAGAGATACTTTAATACTATTCTCACACTATCCTGATAGAACAATTAAGAACTCAGTCATGTTTTTCTACTTGTTGTTTTCAATGTTATCACACTGTTTTGAGACTCTGAGAGGTATTTTGGGGCTGAGTCCCGTAAGTTGAGATGGGTTGCCCGAGTGGTTTGCGAGGATGACTAAGTGAGGCCGAGAGCCGGATATGTGATAGTTATGGATCGGGCTGCACGCCGTAGCAATATACATATTATATATGGATCGGGCTGCACACTGTAGCAATATATATATATATTATATGGATCGGAATGCACGCCGCAACAGTGTGTGTGTGTGTGTATATATATATATATATATATATATATATATATATATATATATATATATATATATATAATATTGGATCAGGCTTCCCACCGCAACAGTTGTGTGTATTCATAGTGCTTGTTGAGTACGAGTGTCTAGTGTGAGCATGAAATTCTGATAGTGTAGTCATGAGTGACTGAGAGGCTTGTCCGAGAGGCTTTATTTGCGAGTTATACCCTGCCCGAGGGGTTATATTTTATGAAACTATTGTTTTCACTCTTCTTTACACTGAACCTCTGATGATAATGTTGGACAAATGTTTTTATTCGAAATTTTAAATGGACACTAGAGTTTTATGAAATCTTCGGAATGTAGATTCCTGACTTGATTTATTATTTCCACTATTACTTATTATATGGATTTACATGATTTATAAATGCTCGTCACTACACTCAAGTTTTTAGTTACTTTGATTACTTACTGAGTTTGCGTCCTCACGTTACTCCCTGCACCTTTGTGTGCAGATCCAAGTATCGGACCATCTCACTAGTTGATTTTTGGACGTGCTTGGAGTTTGTTTGAGGATCGAGGTAGCTACTCAGCGTCCCCGGCTCACCTCCTTTCCTTTCCTCAGTTCATAATCTTTGTCTTTTGTACTTTAGAATTTTGTGGTAGCAAGTCACCTTATTGTACATCGTATTTATAGTCCTAGATGCTCATGACAGTTGGTTCCAGGTTTTGGGGTAGTGTATAAATTATTTATCTCATTTTGCTATTTTAATCTGCTAGTCTTAGAAATTATGAAATATTATGAGAGTCTGTAATGGTTGGCTAGCCTAGTTCCATGATAGGCGCCATCACGGCCGACTTAGGATTTGGGGTCGTGACAAGTTGGTATAAGAGCCTAGGTTACATAGGACTCAACAGTCATGAGCAGGTTTAGTAGAGTCTTGCGGATCAGTACAGAGACGTCTGTACATATCTTCGAGAGGTTGCAGAACCCTTAGGAACAATCTCATTTCTCTTGAATTCTATCATGCCATTTTGTTAATTCTTTAAATTTAAACTTCTGTTGTTTCATTCTCTCACATATGGTGAGGAATCGCGCTACCGATCAAGGTGATCAGCCACCAGCTAGACCAGCGAGAGGTCGAGGCTGTGGTCGAGGTCCTGGTGGAGGTAGGGGTCGACTCGTGCAACAGCTAGGGTAGAACCAATTTATCACCCTACTATTCAGGATCAGATTCCCGCCGCAGATACTCCAGCAGGACAGGCTCAGGCACCGGCGGTGCCTATTGTTATTCCGGGTCTTCAGGAGACCTTGGCCCAGATCTTGACAGTATGTACCACCCTTGCTCAGGAAGTTGCTGCATCTTCTACTGCCAATACTTCTCAGGTCGGGGGAGGCAGTCAGACTCCAGTTGCCCAGACATCTGAGCAGGTACTCAGGACCATCAGACATCGGGGGCGGTTCCAGCCCAGCCAGTTGCTCCAGTTCAGGACTTCGTGGTTCCAGCTATGCCAGATGATGAGCAGCGTAGGCTGGAGAGGTTTATTAGACTTCAGCATCAGACATTCAGTGGTGCTGAGGGCGAGGATGCCCAGGGTTTTCTGGATAAGTGTCAGAGGATGCTTCGTACTGTTGGGATTCTGGAGACCAGTGGGGTCTCGTTTGTTACTTTTCAGTTTTCTGGTTCTGCTTTCACTTGGTGGGAGTTTTTTGAGAGGCGTAAGCTTGTTGGTTCAGCACCCCTCACCTAGCAGTAGTTCTCCACTTTCTTCTTGGAGAAGTATGTACCCCGGTCTCACAGGGAGGAGAAACGCAGGCACTTTGAGCAGCTGCGTCAAGGAGAGCTATCAGTGACGCAGTATGATATACGTTTTTAGAGTTGGCTCGTCATGCCACCGAGTTGGTCCCTACTGATAGGGAGAGGATTAGGAGGTTCGTGGATGGCCTCACTTTTTAGATCTACCTCATGACTCGGGAGAGAGTATCAGGTGCTACCTTCAAGAAGGTTATTGATATTGCTCGATATTGAGTCGGTTCACCGCCAGGAGTGGGAAGAGAGGGAGGCCAAGAGGCCTCGTGGATCGGGTGGTTCTAGTGGTGCTCGTTCCAGGGGGTTGTTTCAGCATGGTAGAGGTCATTCATTCAGGCCTCCTCAGTCAGTACGCCCAGCCTATAGTGGTGCATCTTCGGGGCATGGTCCATGTTGTTCTCAACTATGTCGTTCTTTATTCGGTGCCCTTCCAGCCTAGAGTGCACCTCGAGCACCATGAGTTCAGGGTTCCTCTATGCATGGTTCTTCTGGTGGCCATTCTGGTGCCAGGGGTTCCTTTTAGTCCCCATCTCAAGCTCTAGGGAGTTGTTATGAGTATGGAGAGTTCGGGCATATGAGGAGGCAGTTTTCTCTTCTTGGAGGTCCATCTCAACTGAAGAGCCATCCTTCGACTTCAGCTCCAGTTACTTCACCACCCACCCAGGCATCTAGGGGTGTTAGTCAGTCAGCTAGATGCCACCCTAGAGGGGGAGGTCTAGCAGGTGAAGGTCAGGCCCGTATGTATGTTCCCAGCCAGGCCAGATGTTATGGCCTCCGATGCAGTGATCACATGTATTGTTTCATTCCGTCGTCGAGATGCTTTGGCTTTATTTGACCCTGGTTCTACGTATTCTTATGTCTCATCATATTTTTCCCATTTCCTGGGTATGCTCTGTGAATCTTTAGTTACGTTTTTTCATGTTCTAACTCTGGTGGGCGATACTATTATTGTGGACCGTGTGTATCGGTCGTGTGTGGTATCTATTGGGGGTCTGGAGACCCGAGTGGACCTACTGTTACTTAGCATGGTCTATTTCGATGTCATATTGGGCATGGATTGGTTATCTCCTTGTCATGCTTTTCTTGATTGTCACGCTAAGACCGTGACCTTAGCTATGCCAGGATGTCTGAGGGTTGAGTGCAGAGGTTCTTCTGAGTATGTGCCTAGTAGGGTGATTTCCTACCTGAAGGCCCAGCGCATGGTTGATAAGGGGTGTTTATCGTATCTGGCTTTTGTGAGGGATTTCAGTGGTGAGACTCCAGATATTGATTCAGTTCCTGTGGTCCGCAACTTTCCGGACGTGTTTCCTGCAGACCTGCCAGGCATGCCGCCTGACAGGGACATTGGCTTTGGTATTGACCTGGTGCCAAGCACTCAACCCATTTCTATTCCACCTTATCGTATGGCACCAACGGAGCTGAAGGAATTAAAAGAGCAGCCTCAGGAACTCCTAGATAAGGGGTTTATTCGGCCTAGTGTGTCACCTTGGGGTGCACCAGTGTTGTTTGTGAAGAAGAAAGATGGTTCTATGAGCATGTGTATTGATTATTGGTAGCTGAACAGGGTTACGATGAAGAACCGGTATCCCTTGCCTCGTATAGATGACTTGTTTGATCATATGCAGGGTTCCAGGGTATTTTCCAAGATTGACTTGCTTTCCGGCTATCATCAGTTGAAGATTCGGGGCCCAGACATTCCGAAGACTGCTTTCAGGACTAGATATGGTCATTATGAGTTTCTGGTTATGTCATTCGGGCTGACCAATGCCCCAGCAGCCTTTATGCTCTTGATGCACAGTGTATTCCAGCCTTATCTGGATTCTTTCGTCATCGTGTTCATTGACGACATCTTGGTGTATTCCCAATCTCGGGAGGATCATGAGCGGTATTTGAGAGTTGTGCTTCAGACCTTGAGGGAGAAGAGATTGTATGCAAAATTTTTGAAGTGTTAGTTCTGGCTTGATTCAATAGCGTTCTTGGGGCACGTGGTGTACAGTGAGGGTATTCAGGTTGATCCGAAAAAGATAGAGGCGATGCAGAGCTGGCCTAGACGGTCATTAGCTACCGAGATTCGCAGTTTCTTTGGTTTGTTAGGGTACTATTGTCGTTTCGTAGAGGGATTTTCATCTATTGCAGCACCTATTGTCACGACCCAAAATCCCTAAGGTCGTGATGGATCCGGACACAAGGTCAGGCAAGCCAAAACATTAACTAATCGAAATAACTTTTCGTTTAAAATATGAAAACACTTCCTTTCACTTCATTACATAATAACCAAATAAAAGTTTGTTAATTAAAAACAATGGTTTAAAAGATTACACTTAAGCAATTATATCCCAATACATATCCCAGAACCCGATGTCACAAGTATATGAGAAACTTCTAAGAATTTATACAATTATATATCGCTTGCCCGAGGAACAAATTGGACAAAGGCTCAACATAAGGTATAAATACATAGGAGGGAAACTCTGTCAGCTGCGGAACGCCTCCGGATTAATGCAGCTCGTATAAGTCTCCAAGTCAATCATTGTGCTATGAAGGTACCTGTGTAACAAAATGCAAAACAAGTGTAGCATGAGTACATAAACAGATATGTACCCAGTGAGTATCCCGTCTAATCTCGAAGTAGTGACGAGAGGTCGACTTGACACTCACAAAGGTCCAACAATATAAATAGGACAGAATATGATGCAAGCGGTAGGCATGTGAAGGCAGTTAAGCAACAAAATATATATATGAGGCACATAATTCCGAGTAATTTCAAAAAACTGAGTGAATAAGTAGTTTCTCCTTCATTTTCCCCAAATACCTATCAAGTCCTTATCCACAAAGTTATTTAACAATCTATATCCTTAAATCAATTTAACAATTTAAGTCACAAAGGGTATGTCA